>CAAKHD010011717.1:0-69302 GCA_901007705.1 Fistularia tabacaria
CCTGCTCATCAGTATTCCGCAAGAAAATCCCAGTGAAGGACTCAGCTTGTTTGATATTAATATAGAAGGATTGTCCTTCACTGGGATTTTCTTGCGGAATACTGATGAGCAGGCTGTGTTCTGGAATGCCACCACATTTAGCTCTAGCATAAATCAAAATTGGATTGTTGTCATGGCAGTATGCTTTGTTGGAATTCCACAAAAAAATGTAAACAATCCATTGTTTACCACGATAAAACATAAAACATGTATTTCTTAAGGGGTGGCCTCATTTATGTACTGGCCAGTGGAAATTTAACATTAACTTAAGCTTGACTGTATTTCCACTTAGAGGGTAATAACTTTAGCGAACAAGCACACCATTGTGCAGCATCTCCTCTGCTTAGTGTTCTTCTGGTCTATCTGTACACCATTGTGTGTGGCCTGGAGCTGTCCGCTGACTTTACTTCAGTGATAATGTTTGATGACTGTTTCATTATCATCCTCCGCAGTACTCATGACTGACATGTCTTCTTGCTCAGACAGAAGACTCACTAAAGCTCAACCCCAGAGAAGAAGCAAGGGGATGCGATAATGCTATATCTCATTTGGAGACAGTTGAGGGCAGAGTGTGCAGAGATCCTGCGGAATTATCTATTTGGTCCTGTCTTTACCGGGGTCAGAGAAGGCAAGAAGTGGGCACGCCTTTTGGAAATTAATCTTCCTGCACACCTTTCGTCATCGTCACATTTGAGAGACAAGAGGCTTTCTCTTTTCTTAAATGTCTTTTTTTGTCCCCACTGCCCTTCCATACTATGCCTCATCTCGTTGTCAGTAATGCACTGGAACCTTTCAGGTCCCAGGAATTAGTTACCAGTGTTGATGCCGCCTCTGTCTCCAGGGCTATTACCATTTGTCTTTTCTCCAACTCAGATGTCTGCCTCAGTGTGGTTACAGAGCCTGGCTGCACATGCAAGTTCATCTTCCCTTGCCATTAGAGTTAAAATGTTAACTCAATTAAAGAGTATGATCATCAGTTACAGGACTGACGTGCATTCCACTTCACTTGCCTCCAATACCCTGGTGGCTTTTTGTTTGGACAGGTTCATTAATGACTGGATGGATACCATCTGTTTAGGTCTCTATCTCTCAGTCCAACGTTATTGTGATTTGAGATTTTGATTTGTTGGTATCGGTGGCAACTGGATTGCTTATAAATTTATACCGTCTATATGCTCTGCTTTGACAACTCATAACAAATTTGGGTTTTCATCGATAGATTACAGCAAAGTCTGTGCTAATGCTGCAGAACAATAGTCTGTTAGAAGCACTCAGATAGACATCTTTTTTTACATCAGTGTCTGACCACTATGTGGTGTTAAATATTAGATTTAATTCTGATAGATGTGAGCACTTTTTCGCTTTGTCCTCAGGACATCATTATAACAACCTGATTGCTCTTGACCCCATACCTCCTCAGACAATCCTAATGTAATGTGTCCATATCCTGACATCTATACTCACACATACACACACACACATCAACACAAGTCCCTGAGGCTTTCACACACTACCCGCATATCTACTCTCAGTCTGGACACTGAGACAAACAACTACATAGCAGCTCAATGAATAAGTCAAGTCATGATTCGTTTCAGCAAAATGCTACGGATAATTTTTTTCCTCCTTTTTGGTTTTGTTTTGTTTTGTTCAGGGAAAAAAAATATCTTATGCTAGACTTTTCACACTTTCTGAAAAATAATTTGGCTGTGTCTCCATCTGTGTATTAATGTTGGGTTAGCCACAATGTCAACATGTCTCTAGAAGAGTTTGAAATAGCCAATGTTACATACAGATCAAATGTGGTGTATTCAGCTGACGTGTCTGTTTGCTAATACAAAGCTAAAAACCTCAACCTTAGTGGGGTTGCCTGGAAGCACTTTTGCAGCCAAAATGACAGCATTATAATGGGCAAGTGGATGTTTAGGCAGGATGGGGGAAATATGGGGTTTGTAAAACAAAAATGCATTTCAGATATTCTCTTGACTTTACGACCAAGCTCCGTTGGGATACTTGACTCATTAGGGGTGATGGCCAAAGGGACAGAAGGACAACATCGAGGCAGGGAATGGGATAGTGATAAAGCACACAGATACCAGTTGTGTCGGATGGTCATCCCAAGCTTCCCTGGTTCTTGGAAATGATGGCTTCGGAACTTCTGTCCTTGAACTCAAGGAACTTGGACACAGCTGCACTTCCAGCCTAGAGCAAAATGGATCTGATGAGGGGACAACAAGGTTTCAGTTAGTGAACCAACTTGTAATTGCCACCTTTATATCTGGTATCAGCTCTCCAAGTTGGCAAGTTTCTTTGCAAGCTTCATAAGTAACTGTTTATCTAAGTGAAACAATACCATGGAAAACCAAACCCACGTGAGTTATGTATTAACAATAACTAACCTTAATACATAGGGGAAGGCAAAGAAAATAAGTGAGACATGAAAATTGCATTTAATTTGAAGCTAAACTACTCCCTATTGTGTCCCTCTTTTAGGTGAGAAAAGTTATAAGGACACATTAGACTTCTTAGAATTCAGTATTTGGATGCTAAACAACAAACTTCACAAATTCCTGTTACCTTCACTTGATGAGTCCACTTATAGCTGCCCAGCAGCCCTTGCTGTTAAAGGAGTGGATACCACTCTGACTTTTGATCTGAAAATTTATTTTTCCCACCGCCGCTGACAGTCTTTTAATATTTCAGCCTCAGCTTGGCTCCTGCGGTATTCTCCTGGGTTTCTCCCTAACTCTGCCATCCTCATACTGCCGCGGTGTCACAGGTGGAATCAGCCATCATGAGATTTCCAAAAGAAATTACATTAAAAAAAACGCATCGGGTTTTAGATTCATTTTTGGTGCAGACAGTCCGATTAAAACTACTGACACAGTGTGAATCCTGGCAGTCAGTCTGAAATATATCCACTTAGCAATAAAACAGAATCTCTCCTTTGCATGAGGTCCATAATTTATGCATGCGGGGGTGAAATGTGCAGCAGAACATCTTCATTTTCATCATTAGAGCTGTGATTTTACAAAAAAGCTCTGCAAGTTGGTGTAGGAAATCTTCTCAAGCTTCAGTGGACAAAGTACTTGAAAGAAAATCTTTACCCGACATCATTTACCTGCTCAGTCTGAACCATATTAACCTTTCCCTCCCTATCAACCCCCCTATGTCCTTCCTCTCTTGAACAAGCAAGGTTAATGAGGACGAAGTTAATGGAGAGTGTGCTTCAGTTAAGGTAAAACACATATTAATGGCAAAATAACAAACACAATTGTATTCATAATGCATGTTGTTGGTAGGATACTTGTCAGCTGTGAAGAACATGAATCATATCCTCCACGAGGGGGAAATCATTACTATATATTTTCATGTTGAGCATTGTTGGCACTGCATGTTTCCGTGAAAGTTCCCTGATGGAAGTCAATCTGCTTTTGATCATCATGCCAGCTTTAACAAATTAAGTCAAACAGCCACTGAAAGAGGGTTTCCTGACTTAAAAAAGGAAACTATGCAATATGACTATCAGATGGATACAGGAATTTTCAATAAAGCCAATAATGCTTCATCAGTTTGATTCATAATGCTGTCATCATAGTAGCCCTGTTATATTCTGCTTCATACAAGACAGAGGTGGAGAAGTAGGGTTAAGAAAACAGTTGGAGAATTAGGAAAAGGATCAAGTTTTCTTTAAATTTTGTCACAATGGTTAAACTTTATGATTTTGATTGTGTCTATAAATATGTTAATCTCTAATATTTTCCTTTCACCTTTTAAATGACTTTCTGAAACAACAGCAACTGACAACAGCAAAATATGCATATTTCAAGGGAGCTTTTAAATAAAGTGTCAATAATTTATAATTCACTTTATGAATAAATTACCAATCAATGTGGATTGATAATGAGATAGATAAATAGATGAATAAATGAATATATGAATAAACACATTGTTCTATACAGGATGCTGTCTTTATAAAGTGTTATCATTCATCACATTGTACAAATTTTACTTTGTATGAAGGAAAAAAGAAAAGTCTCCTGGCATTCCTTTATATTGCAAGATTTTGAAAATGGCCTACTATTCACCTGGCAAGATGTTTATACATATTTCCATGTCAGTTTGCAGTGTGAAAGCGTGACACTTGTGTCATTGTTACATAAGTTAATTAAATAACTGTCCAAAAGCAATCCTTACAGGGCAGAAATGATAACAAGATTCAAATGGTGGCAATTATTTCCATTATACAAAACAAAAAAAAAAACTGTGGCAAATGAATTAAGAAATGCTACTAGAAATGGGCAATTCAGCGTTTAGCATTTCTTTGATCTAAAACACAAAGAAGAAAAAAATAACTGCAATAATTGTGATGGTCCAGACATCTGAGAATGAATTAGCTTACATGCGGGGTTGTTCGTTCCCTGCAACAGTATCACAGACAGAGGGTGCCCAATATGCTGTTAATAGGTTAATATTATACAGCTGAATATCACCCATGAGGTTCTTGGAATCATGGACTTCAAATATTAATGTTTTCCTATTCCAAATCAGCTTGCATGAAACATAATTGTCAGTGTCTTATCTTCAATCTAAAACTGATCTTTTATTGTAGATGACCTCTTCCCAGAGAGCATAACAGCACATTGTCGCATTGCTAGAGCAGCTGTTGTTGTCCCAGCAGGCTCCTAATGTTTCCATTTTTTCTATACTCTTGGATGAAGCATGCGTAGAACTTGAAGTAGTTCTTTGTAAAAAAACAAATAATATCATAAAAAACAAGGTTATTCAGTGTGTGTGTTGGGAGGGTATGGGCGTCTTTGGGGAGAATTTTGTGTCACAAATAGAGAGGCACTCATCATCCATTGACAGAAGTGCCATTGAAATATCTAGAGGAGAGGTCTCCAACAAATAAATATGAAATTTGTTCAGACAACAGGAGAGGAGATTGAATATATAAAGGAATACATATTCAAGAAGTACATTCTGATGATGTTCAATAAGTGCCTAAATTTCTCAGTGGAAGTGGTGATTAATTGCTGTTGTGACTTGTGACTTTCTGTACTATAATATTTATGATTGTCTTATTATTTGTACTGTATTTTCAACCTTAGGGGGATAATACATTAAGACCGATTAAGCATGAAAGACAATTCTCCTCCTTTAAGGACTTCATGAACCTAAAGGAGGTGACACTGAACAAGATATGAAAAAAAAAACTATTTTAGTTTTCACTTGAAAATCTCGATCGACAAATTCTGACTTGGAAGCCTGCAAGACGGGAGGGATATTTTTAATCCAAAATACAGACAGTATTAGCCTTCATGCCAAGGAACATGCCAGAACAATTAATTGGTTTTGGACAGTAAAATATCATGTAGAGCATTGTAAACTGAGAACTTCATGTGGCATTAAATAAATATTGGCTCCTTTCGACACCGGACACTTCCTAATGACTCGTTAACCAGATGACATATACAGTCATAATATACAGTATTGTAAATGTCACTCCTGCCAAAGCATAAAATCCTTAAGGGCTAATTCACAGTTTAATCAGTTTGCCTCGTAAAAACCCAACACCAGTGGAATGATCAGCCTTGTCTCCGGCTGTAAATTTGATATAAATCCAGCTGTAAATGTGATATAAACGTCCGCATGAACATCCACATGAAGATTTTCGATGCCGAGCTGAAAGTAAGCAAATATTATCGGTAACAAATGAAACGGGCTTGCAACGCCCAGCTGATTTAACAAAAACATCATACTGATGTAATTAATAAGAGCGCCCTTGCACATTGCAAGCTGCATAATTTGTTATTGTCAAGAAAAATAATAATGCCGCAGTCATTCGTTGTAAGTGGCTGTCTGACTGCCTGATAATCTTCGCGTCAGTGAGTGATGTAGTATCATATAATAAAGGTCTGTGATTGAAAACCCAGGTTGGTGTTTGCTGAAAAAAACAACATAAAGAAGCATGCATTGATTGATTCGACCCCAGTGACAGGTTTCTCAGGAAGAAAATATTGGAAAAAATAGTAGGATAAGAGATAAGAGAAATCTGCTTTACACTGCAGACATACAATATGATTTAAACATTTGAAATGATAGGAAACAACCTTACCAGAGTCTTTTTTTCAACATCAAAGAACTTTAATGTGATTTTTTTTTTTTTTTTCATAGCTGGCCATCTTCTTTTGTCAATCACCTCAAATGCATAGATTATTAAATCCAGGAAAAAAAACAAAAACATAGTAGTGGATACCTTTATGTATAAGTATTCATGTAATAGGGAGCCAATCAGGATGTTTTTACGATGACAGTGTCTGGGATACTACTTGAAACTATGCAGATATCATATGCAAAATAAAACGTTAATTTGATTACTGTCATTCTAAATGCTGAATGGTTAAAATGATTATTAAGCAGAATTTACACATGGTGATGGCACAGTGGCACAGTGGTAGCACCTCACAGCAAGGATGTCCCAGGTTAGATGCCATCTGGGGACCTTTCTGTGTGGAGTTTGCATGTTCTTCCCCCTGGCGTGTCTTTCTTCCAGTCCAAAGCAGACATTAGGTTCATTTGGGACCCTAAATTACCCGGATGTGAATGAGGCAGTGATTGGTTGTATGTCTCTATTTGTGACCTAGTGATCCGCTGGTGGCTAGGGTGAACCCTGCCTCTCGCCTAATAACAGCTGGGATAGGCTCCAGCACCCACCTGCAACCCTGTGGAATAAGCGCGATAGATAATGAAAGGGAAAACATGTGCGCAGAAATAGTAATTTATCTAATATCCCTTGTTAAAAAAAGTCTATTGACAGTAGTTTCGCACAATATTCCTCCTTTGCTTACAACTGTATTCATAGGTAAGCCTTTGGCCTTGAAGAGTTGTTGGCTCAGATCAGAGCCAGCATCAATCTTGTTTTACAGGTGATGGGAATATACCTATTCTGTTTTGATATGCAAGACATTATTGCCCCGGGTACTAAGGATGAATGCGAACATGTCACATCCATAATGCATCATTGCTCAGACTTCCTCAGACTACGTTTACTCACAAACTCTAACAGGAAGTGCTTTTGTGAGTCTTTATTGCTGTTTATTGCTGTTAAAACCTTACATGAGACACAAACTGGTTCAAGTCTTTACAATTGGCTTTCAGGCATCTCTCCAAGGATGCTTGTTTTTGCATCCTTTCCAACTGTCGGATTTAAGGGGACTCCTGCATCTATTGTCATCACAGTTCAGTCAACTGCTGGCTACTTATGTCTTGGCCCCAAATGCCCAATGACAATTGAAAGTTGTGGTAACCATTTGCATCCTTTTCAGCAAGATTGGAATCAGGACTCTGGAGAGTCATTGTGACAAGACAGGCGCTATGAGGTCCTAACCCAGAGTAAATCACATCTCCATGGGAACAGCCCACAGCCAGACAGGTTATGGGGCACATAGTGAGTAACACAGTGCAGCGCCTTGTGGGTATATCACATATCTTCTCAGGTGGCCTCTATCTCTTAATCAAATAGTGAAGCCCAAAAGAGTTAGAGTTTTAACAGTTACATTTCTGTGAATTTATCGGTTTCATATGTGAAAAGCCAAAAAGCTAATTATTCAAGATTTCTGAATCAAAGGAGGTTGCCTGGATAACTTAAGTGGACACCTCTTACTTACTGATTGTGTTTTCTTCAACACTTTGTATTTGTATTTGTATTCATGATGTGTACATACTCTATGCAAGCTCTGACTTGTGTATGTGGGATCTCCTTGTATTCAAGCTCAAACCTGATTATTTCTTTTTGTGTTCATCTTGACACAAATCCAAAAGAGTCTCGGTTCCATTCCTGCTACATCTGCTGGTTTAGTATCTAATGAACAAATGTGCGTCCAAACCACTCCGAGCTCCAGCAGCAACACGCAGGAGGGTCAGCCTTTACTGACAGTGGAGAGTCATAGAAAGTCCAGGCCCTGGTTTAAAGATATTAAGCTATGGTCACTTTGGTGTTGAGGCCATTTTCCCTCTTACCTAATAGTTGTATGTGCACTCTCCTGGGATCCTGATTATGGAAATTTTTCTGTCGCTGTATTGTATGTGAATTATCATCTGCTGTTGCACAACTTAAGTCAGTGAGTTAAATGTCACTCAATAACTAAACACTCCCCTGTGCCCTGAGGATGAACCAGTGGTGACACCATCCAAGAGGGCTAAGACTTCTAGCCAAGAGTGGGAACATTCCCAGTAGTCAGTCAAATAACTTCCACTTAACATTTGAAGTAGTCCACAAATATTGGGCCATCTAATTATTTGGATTGGAAACTAGCATCGGCATAATGTGAAATTTTTTGTTTGCAGAACATTTTGTTAAGGTGAAACAACAATGAAAATTGGTATGCTATAAAGTATGTGGCAGATTTCCGCTTGGGTGTCATATCAAGTCCTTGCTCACATCTGATCTGTTGACAATATTTTTCCTGACAGAGAATCTGACACCTCATGCATCTGAAATTGGAAAGGTTTAAAAGAAAATATTCATGCATTCATTGTCCCACTACCTTTGCAAGGCCAGGCTTATATTGGCAGAAGACTGAGAGGTCAGCCCAGGTGTTCCTGTCGACAGTGACACACTCCAGCTCTTCCTGAGGGAGCCAAAGTGTTTCCCAGGCAAGACAAGATATACAAGCCCCCAAGAACTGTTGACTGAGGGGCCTTCTTCCTAATCAACATTCCCAGAACACATCCTTCCAGATTCAGCGAGAACACATCCTTATTAAATGCCCTGAACACCTAAATTGAATCATTTCTATCCGAGGGAGCAGCTGCTCTACTCTGAACTTCACCTAGAAATCTCTTTGCTTCACTCCCAAGGCATTATATGAAATTAGGCTAAAGTAGTTTCCTCCACAGGATGGCTGGTTGTCCTGGTGAGAAAACTCATTTCAGATGCATGTTATCGAGACCTTGTTCTTTTGATCATGTCAGACAGATTTGGCTATGGCTGAGAGATGGAACATACATGTTGTAATCGAACAACTCCACTTTCTGGTTCAGCTAATTTTTCACTACAATATACCTATGCAGTGGCCACATTACTGGCGACATCACACCAATCTGTCTGTCCATTTCAGGGCTCCTCATACCGTCAATCATGAATGAGACCTCAAGAATTCTAGACCCTGTTTACGCAGGCATTTTTTCTTTTCCAACCTGGAAGCAAGAATTCATAGACCAGAACCCCCACCACTGTCATGTAGGTGCTTACTCTCATTCTGACTGTTTCACATGCCGCTGCAGACGGCCCCATAACTGCTTGAGAGTATAGGAAATAAGTGCACCAAAATTTGAGGGACTTCCTCTAAGATTCTTCAGGACAGGTTTTTGTTGATCCGAAAGCCCATCAGACCGAAAGATGGGTAAATCAACAAAAAGCACTGAACATATCCACTCTGGCAATGGAAACCTATTAATTCACCTTGACATCTGGTCATGCATATGTGTTTGCAGATTATATTGAATGTAACCAGTTAGTGTGTGCCTGTGTCTGTGTGAATGTGTGTTGGTGTGTGACAGAGAGATGCCTGTGCACTGAACAAAAAATTGTGAGACAGCTGGGGAGAGCTTTTAGCTGCTGGATGCTGTTTAGAAATATTGAAAAATTCATCTTTGTCTCAACATCGTAAAATTGAAAACAGTGCTGTGTATGGCAGCCCCCATGTATGAAACTTCCAGAGTATTATATCGCATAATAAGCGTGTGATTTTTAATAAAAAGCTACCAATGGCATGTATCTTTTATTTCTAACTTCCCTTGACTTTGTTTCCATTGCCTCTTCAGTTAATGTATGTGACCTCCCTATCCTGACCTGACCTCATCATCTTATGATATATATGTTGTCTTTATGCCTCTGTTTGGTTGCTGTGGCTCCCCTGAGATAAGAAATTGTCAAAATCTTCTTCCAATCCTTCCTTGTTTATGTTTTTTATTCCTCACAGATTATTCCTTTATACGCACCCCCTCTTCTACTCTGTTTGCTCATATATGCTTCGCCCCTTCTGAATTGACCTCCTTTCCTCGTTAAATGCTATTGGATGAAAAAGAATGACAAGATATACTGGTAAAATCCTCAGTGAAAACGTATATAAATATTTATATGAATATAAAAGTGTAATTTTTGCATGTCATCTGTTTTGTTTCAAGTATCGGCTACAATTTCTCTTGTCAAAGACTGCATTGTCACAGGACCAATTCAACAATTTGAAAACTTTGTTGAAGTTAGCTAGAGTTCATGTTTTTTTTCAGAAAATAATTAAAACTTGTTAAAATGAAACAGTGTACTGAGTAACTGAGAAGAAATGCAAGACTTGAAAAACATTGAATAAAAAAAAGGTGTTTAGCATAGAAAGCGACAGTGAAATGTTTAACATGAAACGTGAGATTTCAGATGAATGACTAAATCTGAAGAGTAAGACACCACAGACAATTGAAAAACTATGTTTCTTTGTCACAGATTAATTAAAATAAGCTTCCCATTCCACTTTAATACCTTGTAACTGTGATTCAACACTTCATATAGCACCCTCTGATTGATAACACACTAAAAATGATATAGTCATGCAAGAGAGAAGGTTTTTCTCATGATGTCGTCCAACCAAGATTCCAAAAAGCTCTCAATTGGCTTAAGTATCTCAGTGGAACTTCTGGGAAATGAGTAAATTGGTTGGTTCAGGTGTAGAGAGATGAAGCGGCCCTCTGAACGGTGATTCTCTTTATGTTTGTCATGTGTACTGTCTGCCATTGTCTGTCCCCCTTTAGTTGAGAGACGTCTCATCATTCCAATAAAGGCTGCGAAACAGAAGGCAGATTAAAACCAATTGTATTGTCCGGTAACCGGTGAATGACATATAATTCAACGCTACATGTTGGAAGAACACTCTGAAACAGAAATGTTGGCTTTGGAGTTGGATACGTTTGGAGAAAATGAACGTAGCTCGAGTCTGGACCCTGTTTCAGCTCAAGCTCTTGCGAAATTTGACAACACGGGCTCCTCCCTCCATTGCTGCTGAACCATCTTTCTGGTTTGACTGGAGTGCTGTAAACATTGCCCTCCAGATGGAAAAACAAACAAACACTTAAATTCAAAGAGTTTCAGACATGAAATTTTGCATCAATGCTCATCTTACTGAATAAATAGCACTTCGAAGTCAGTGACCAAAATATAGAATTGCGCATGTGTTAATTTACTGGCTGTGGCATAATCCAAAGAATGAGATTCATCCAAAAATTCAGTTGAGGAACAAAGAATTTAGGAATTTAGGAAGTTTGCTTCATATCGCTAAAATCACTGCCAGATTGATTCTATTACTACCACTATCAATAGAGATGAAAGTTACATGGAAAACAGCTGTATTAATACAATAATAACTTTAATATCCATAAGAGAAATAACAATGGCGGATGTCAAGCAAGACCCCTGCAGTAGATCAAGCCATTTCCTATTGGAACTTGAAAGAGCCCAAGGATTCAGGAGAAGATAATAGGTTACTATCATGCACTGATGATTTGACATGAATGCAGACAAGATAGGAAGAATGGGAGGAATTCCTGGGATTCATGGGAGGAGAGGTGATTGTGGGATATACCTTGACAGCATAACTAGGGGCTAGCCTAGGCCAACCCTGACTATAACCATTCTCAAAAAGGAAGGTTTGAATCTATTCTTAAACAAAAAGAGGGTGTCTGCCCCCTGGACCAAGACTGGAGGATGGTTCTACAGAAGAGGAGCCTGGTAACTGAATGCTCTGCCCTGAGATTGAGGAGAGGGTGGCTGAGTGTTAGTAGGTTTGCTCTAAATCACAGTTACAGCTAGAAAAATGTCTATTGATTGAAGGAGACTGTTGCTTTGAGCCAACATGGGGTAATGCATAAACAGGATGCTATGTTTTAAGTAAATTCTTATTATAATCCCCCAATTCTTTAACCTCTCTTGACAATTTCCAGCGTGGTAACATTTTATGGATTTTTCTTATGTGACCTTAAAAAAGGTTGCCTTTTTATGTGTGTATCAATCACGTAGTTAGAGTAGATGATATTTTTTTTAGATCTGAAATATTTTATAATTTACCACGAGAAAAATCAAGCACTGTGATGTTCTTGGTCCGTAATAATTTTGTTTGTCTTTAATTTATTTCTAATCACTTTTATCAGAGGTTCCAGCCCAAGTAGAGCCTTGTGAGCTACTTTTCATATAACCATGTAAAAATGATCTTTCACTCAGGGTCCAGTACATCTGTCAGGTTGGTAAGGTGGTGCTGAGGGTCTTCGTCGCAAACTCCAAAACATTTTTTTTATATTGCAGTTAGTAGATGCTGATAGTGTGGACCGAGCACAATACTTAATTGAAGATACAATAAAAATGCAACATTTATTCATGGACGTGTTTATTCATGTCTATCTGTATGTAATGTTGGAGTTATAAGGAGGCAGTTAATGGACCAGGCGGTAAATATTAGAGATAGGGGGGCATTGAGTGCATTGCATTATGTTTGATATTTAATTTAACAAACACAAATTATCCAGAAAGTAGTGTACCATATATCTTTTTTAAATCTCTTTAAGTGCATCCTGCATCCAGTTCTCTGATTCTTGTATTTGCAGTGAGGTGTCTGTATGGGTGGAGGGCTGAGGCATCTTCGAAGCAACATGTGGACTTTACACCACTGGTTGAAATAGTTGGCCCATGTTAGTGGTTTGCACCTGGGGGAATAAGTATGGTTTAATGACAAATGAATATTTGGAGTGTGTCTGCAAACCAATTATCTAACTGACAGAGGAACCAAACCAGGCATGTAAAATATTTTAACTTTGTCTCAAGGAAGGCCAGTGACTCAAATTTTCAAAATGCTATTGATTATTGCTTAAAGAAAAAAATAAAAAAAAATAAAAAAATGTATTGTCATTCAAGTTTACTTTAAGGATGCTTGCTGTGCGTGTATGCTCTGTACTCCCAGACTATTGGTCCAAAGGAGGGATGGCAGGTGTACAGCTCAGCTCAGGATGCTGAAGGGCGCTGTATCTGCACAGTTGTGGCACCGGAACAAAGCCTGTGCTCCAGAGATGCCAAGAGTCGCCAGCTGCGCCAGCTCCTAGAAAAGGTAAGGTTATTAAAAAACAAAGTACTTGCTGTGTAATTGGAACTTTAACCCAAGATAGAACGATCAGTGAAAAACAGGGTGATCATAGCTGATGTCACGTTTTTTAGCAAGTTCCTGACCCCAATGCAAGAACACTGAGATGGTAAGACATTTTCAAGGATTTATTGAAAAGGATGACTGGGAGGCCAGGTAGAGGGACATCCACCAACAGGTCAGGGAACACAAAGCGGCAAGGTTGCTATAAGAAGGCCAGGCAGGATGGTGGTGGCATCAGGGCGGGAGTCTCAGGGACTTGCGGGGAAGCTGGCGAGACATAGGATTCTTGAACGAGGGACTTGCGGGGAAGGGTGGGACCTAGAATTCTGGAATGAGGAACTTGCGAGAAAGGGCGGGACATAGAATTCTTGAACGAGGAACTGGTGAGGAAGGGTTGGACACAGAATTCTAGAATGAGGAACTTGCAAGGAAGGGCGGGACATAGAATTCTTGAACGAGGAATTGGTGAGGAAGGGTAGGACACAGAATTCTAGAATGAGGAACTGGCAAGGGAGTGCAATACTTAGAATTCTAGAACAAGGAACTGGTAAGGAAGGGTAAAACATAGAATCCTGTACTTCAGACCAACAAATGTTGAGATGAAGATCCACCAGCAAAGGGATGGATGGAACCCAGGGGGATGAATCTGTCTGGGGGACCCCATCTAACGAGACTGAATGATCTGCAGGTGTGCACTGCACCCCAGCTGAAATCCATCTTGCTGCAGGGCTGGTGCTCAATTATGCTCTCTGGTGAAGAGCTGCAAGCTGACAGGAACTGTACGGCCTCATAACCCTGGATCCAAACAGCTGAACAGTTGTGTTAGGGCATTGTTCCACTACCACATTGAAGCAAGATTTACAATGCCTGCTCACATGCTCCTGTAACCAGCTACACCTTCAGACACAGGGTTCGGAGAGCACCAATTTAAAAAAAAAATGAGTACTGCTCCGAACATGGTTCACCCAATTTGAGGTGACTATTTATCACTGCTTGTTTGTATTCTAGGTTCAAAACATGTCTCAGTCCATTGAGATGCTGAACTTGCGAACTCAGAGGGATTTCCAATATGTCATGAAGATGGAAAACCAGATGAAAGGCCTGAGGACCAAATTCAGACAAGTTGAGGATGACAGGAAATCCGTTATGGCCCGAAACTTTCAGGTATTTTACAACCTTGTTTAAATCATAGCTCGATAAATGTGATGTCCAATCAATCATCCTTATTCACTTTTATGTCTCCCTCTATTTTCAAACACTTTTTTTCCCCACTACCTTGAACACTGTAAACCTGCTTTCATATGTACTTCAAGATATTGCTGAGTATTTTATTTGTAATTATTGCCAGATTACATTACAAGTGAGACTGATTGAGCATGACATAGACTTGGCATAGTCAGCTTCGACTCCTACTTGTGTTGTTAATTCTTTGCGAGAAGTCAGTAGTTATGCAGATACAGCCAAATTGTAAATGGTAATTCTTGATATTGCAGAGTATATGGATGGTCGGGCAGAGCTTCCCAGCATTGTTGACACTGTTTATTGTTCTTAGTATATTTTATTTATTTTTTTTCTACTTTGATAACCTTCCTTGCGCTGTGCACTTCCTGCTGTGAGTTTTGACATTTCCCTACTGTGGGTCGAATAAACAGAATATTCTACTCTATTCTGGGGTCTAGGATAGTATCATGGATTGTTGATACAGTGACAAGCCGAGCTAAATAATAAAATGCGGTTTTAGTCTCAACAAGGCAATGCCCTTTTATGCGAATATTTGCAACCTAACACAAAAACAATACATTTGAACGCATCAAAACACAGCTGAATATAATTGTTTAGCAACCGCAAGGCATGCTGGGAAGCTGTGCCAACCCATCAAAATGCTCAGGGATGTCAAGAATTATCCTCTACAATTTTACTGTCAAATAAGTTTGATAAAAATCGCATATTAGTTGTAAGGTTTTGGCTGAATTCTTAAAGTAAAATTTAAGTGTCAAATTATTAAACTGTTCTCACTGCTATCACGACCACTCAGATTGTATTTGTCTGGAATATTAAAATGTGGGACTTTTCCTACTTTTATTATGGTAATATAAAGGTAGCTATGACTTAATTTAAAAAAATCCAACAAAATAGCTGACCATTAAACTAAAGTCCTCTTCAACTTTATATCCACAAATATGCTTAATCATATATTCGGGTCAAGGATCTTCCACAGCACCAGATTTGTCATTAATGTTTGATAAAATGTTAACAGGGGTTCTTGTCGAAATCTTCTTGTTGTGGGAACTGGCCTTGAATTTCTTCACGTGAAGACTTTTCACATGCAATGTGAAAAGGTAAAGCTAAACAAGGGAGTGAAACCTGTTGGATCACATGAACTGAGGCTCAGGTGGAAGCTACCGGGGACTGGTTCTGGTGATGAATCTTTCCTGGTTGTTTTGAGGCTGCAGAAGGTCCTGGTCAGTGTGTGCAAATCTGTCTTGGTATTGATGCCAGTACAGCATTATAGGTTTGTGAAAGGCTTCGCCTGAGGCCCCCTCTTTTCAGAGATGTGTTTTTCTGTTTTGATTAAGATGGCTTCTTTGACTCCCCTCTTGAACCATCTGTCTTCTCTGGCCAGGATACGGACATTGCTGTCTTCAAATGAATGACCCTTGTCCTTCAGATGCCGGACGAAGGAGTCCTGTCCTGAAGTGGCGGCTCTCCCTTGTTGGGCCATCCGTTTGTGCAGAGGTTGTTTGGTCTCTCCAATGTAGATGTCATCACAATCCTCAGTGCAAATGACAGCATACACCACATTCTCGATCTTATTCCTGGGTGTTTTGTCCTTACGGTGCACCAGTTTTTGTCTCAGGGTGTTATGAGGTTTGAAATGTACCGGTGTATGTTGAACACCCTTCTGAGTTTCTTTGAAACACTGGCAAAATACTGTATGATCTTACATTTGTCATAGTCTTCCTCCTGTTCTATGTTCCCTGCATCTAGTAGTTTCTGATTTGGCAAAGCCCAATTAGAGTAGCCACAGGATTTCAGGGCTTTCTGAATGTGTTGTCTCGGTCTTGCTGCCTTCAGCGAAGAGCGGTTTTGATCACCAGAAATGTTTGGGGATTTTTTTTGTTTCAATGTGAGTATTGAAATGGGGACAGCTTTGGAATTAGAGGTACTATTGTAAATGTAAAACAAGCTATAAGATTGCAGCAGGAAATTGTGACCACAAACCAAGCTCCTGTGAGAAATACCTTCTTTTCAGCAGTCCAGCTCTCTGCTTTTCATTTTATCACCATCTCTTGTGTAGGAGCTCAAGGACAAGATGGAAGAGCTGAAGCCATTGATCCCTGTCTTGGAGCAGTACAAGATGGATGCTGCGCTCATCTCCCAGTTCAAAGAGGAAATCAAAAACCTGTCGATGGTGCTGACTAGCATCCAGGAAGAACTTGGGGCCTATGACTACGATGAACTCTATCAGCGAGTGCTGAGGCTGGACAACAGGCTCCGCAGCTGCATGGGCAAACTAAGTGAGTGGACACAGTTAATATCCCTGTTATACTATAACAAATCAACTTACACAAGGTTAAACTATGTGTAAAATGTATTTCAAATGACAGCAATATCCAAAGTCACGGAATGACTTTCATACAACCCAATAATTTTTTGGTCGTATAGAAAATGTGGCTGACCAATTAAATCAAATAAATATATAATTAAGAAATTGCCTGAAAGTCAAAAATATTCGAAAGGATTACTTTCAAAATGCTAAACACTTAAGCAAGTCTGCTGTAAATGACTTGTAAAGTTTCAGTCTCAGTACAATCTTATGACAGTGGGAAAAAAAATGTTCATTCTGTAGTTCAGGAGTGATGAGGTTTGAGTTTGTCAAAGATGCCATCATCTATAGGGGACTGAAATATCATCTTGCACTCCATAATTTCAGAATAAGCAGAAGGCTGGCTATGGCCTAGATATATCTACAAGCACACTAATTTTACCAGACATTTCACGCTGTTCATTAATTAAATGTTCAACATCATGTTATATCACGGTGGCTGAGTGAGGACATGCACTGAAGACAAGATGTAATGACTGTTTTATAAATACTGTAGATGGGAACAAAATCTAAATGCATTTCATTCTCACATGCCCTACATTGCTGTTAGTCTCTAATCATAAACCGATCTCCTGAAGAGGACTAAACCACACGCTTTTTTTTTTTTTTGTGCATTGATCAAAATAATATGGAAGCAAAGTTGCTTTTAGCTATAGCATCATTATGCTTTTCAAGTGAGCAAAGCAGCTCAGTGGCAGTGACTTAGTATGCATGGAAGACACACTCTCTAGCAGCACAGGCATGAAATTGGTTTGAGAAATCCTGCTGGAGACAAAATCCAACACACGTCTCTTATCGCTGAATTTCTTTATCAACAGCGTGTGGAAAATTAATGAAAATCACTGGACCTGTTACAATAAAGACATCTGGAACTCGTTTTGGGGCATGGATGACAGATCCTCTGGCATCAACCAGGAACAACAGGGTGAGTTTTAAGAAAGGGCTGCAAATAGTAAAAATTGTGCAATCCTGGTGTTTGCTGATGGGGGAGAATATTATTGTAATTTGGCCACTGGTTTGCCCACTACTGCTGGAATGTTTAAATATGTCGCTCTGTATAAAAAAAAGGGCCTATATTTTCATTGGTAACTTATTTTAATATCTATTTTGTTTCTTTGTATTTTGACCTATTTCAGGCTCACATTTTTAATGATCAGGTTCGGAGACTATAAGGGAAGTCCGACTTTAAGATACCCCCCTGCTGCTGTGCTTCAAGTACATGGCATTGTTGCTATATTTCTTTTTGTAACAATAGGTTAACAGCAAACCGTAAGCTGGATGATCCATTCCTATATCATGTGTATACTTTGATTGCTGTGTCCGACTGACTTGAATACAATGAAGTAGCCCATCTTTTAGAACATACTGTTTGTAATTAATGTCTAGATTTTCCTTTCATTCAATATGTAAGGAGAACCGCATTTTCATGCTATATCAAGGAAAGAGATACCATTCATATTCATTGAGTTCACCTGAGAACTAGTGTTTAAGCTTTAGAGAAGGGTCCAAGAATCCATGGTGTTTTGATCCTGAGTCAGGACAAGTATCCTAGATCATTGGTTCTGTAAATGTAACACCTGAGGGCTGTTATTTGCCAGCCTTTCTTTCTACCAGTGCAGCAATGGTTTCTCAATGGTAATCCTACAAAGTGGCCCTTTTTTTTCCACAACAGTCACCTCATACCTTGGGTTGGTTAAAGGACTTACTCTTCCAACTGTAGTTGGTTTTCCTGTCACAACAGGTGAGGTTTCTCATCCTCTTTATTCTCTCTGATACAGGTGTGGTACATGGACACTTACACAAACAGCAAGATTGTGCGCGAATATAAAACAATTGACGACTTCGTAGCAGGAGTGGTTTCTCGAACCTACAGCCTACCGTTCAAATGGGAGGGAACCAATCATATTGTCTACAATGGCTCGCTTTACTACAACAAGTACCAGAGCAACATTATTGTTAAATATAGCTTTGAGACCGGCAGTGTTCTAGCACAGCGAGCTATGGAGTTTGCCGGCTTCCACAACATGTACCCGTACACCTGGGGAGGATACTCCGACATTGATGTCATGGCTGACGAACTGGGAATGTGGGTCGTGTACGCTACAAACCAAAATGCGGGAAATGTTGTTATTTCACAGATTGACCCAGATACCCTTCAGGTGCTGAAGACTTGGAACACGGAATATTCAAAAAGGAATGCAGGTGAATCTTTCATGATCTGTGGGACTCTCTATATCACTAATTCCCACTTCTCAGGAGCCAAGGTCTACTACGCATTCTCGACCAAGACTTCAGCTTATGAGTACATAGACATTCCTTTCCACAACCAGTACTTTCATATCTCCATGCTTGACTACAATGCCAGAGACAGAGCACTCTATGCCTGGAATAATGGGCACCAGGTAATATTCAACGTCACACTCTATCATGTCATAAAAACTGATGATGAATCGTAGGCATTATTCTTTCCAACCTCAACTACGGCACTGTCATTTGTGATACAAGGACCTCCAGACAAACTATCAACTTTTCCCTTCAATGTAAAACAGTGGTAACTTTACTTGCTACTTAAACTTTTCTAATTCATAGTTTTGGATTCTTGGCTGAATTGGACATGGACAAAAATGGCTCCATACAATACAAGAAAACTGACGTTCTTTCAAATTTTCATTGCAGCTGATCAGACTGTTAAGCCTTATTTGCTTTATATTGACCCCTGCATGGATGTCTAAATTTTGTCTGCAGTAACTTTCCGATGACATATTTATGTTTGGAATCTGGTCAGCTTATAATGCTTGTAACTCTGTTGATTTAAATGTCTGGTAGCACTTTGATAGTGAACAAAGGAATGAATGATTGAGATTATTTTGAACACTGAGTCTCAAAAATACTACTGATTTATTTAAATCAAGGAATATACAGTCGATAAAATTGACTGCATTTAAAAAATAATTGCAATGATTAATTTACGATAATTCGTAAAATGTCGTCTTCATAAACCCAAACCATCTATTGAAAGGTGCAAACCAACACAATTGCAATTGCCACTTGTAGAAATATTTTTTTGCATGTCAATGGTTTGTTTTCTTTGTTCCAAGATTTAAAAGTGGGTCTAACATTAATTGCTCCCCCCCCCATTTATTAATTTGTTGTATTTTTGTGGACTAAATATTTTCCAAAAAGTTCCACAGCCAGTGAGCAAAATAAAAATCAGTGATGTGTTAAAAATCCTTTTTTTTTTCATCTTACTTGGCAAATACAGGTTCTTGTATCATTAAGACCCTTGATTATTTCTATGTTGAGTTGGGCTGGTATCCAGGATGTACGACTGCTACCTAGATAGTTGACCCACACAGAACAGATTAACAAGCAATTAAGTTATTCATTATTTTACGGTCTTTACGTGGTTGTTGGGAAGAAACAAAATGGCAACTTAATACAAATTATTAATTCATTTTTTTTTCTTGGAGGTTAACAAAGACAGCAGTTTTTTTTTTTTTTTTTTTTTTTGCACAATAATGAATGAATTCTTGTAATATGCATCTGAGCAACGGTTTCAGGAAAACATGGAATCCATGCTAAACAGAACAGGAATGATTAATTCATATATCAATCAACTATTTCTGGTTTCTGAATTTGGTGATTTAGGCATTGAATGTTAGGGAAATAGGTACCTAATAGAGTTCACATATCTTAAAGTAACATTATTTTTCACTCATTACCTATCGTAAAGTGTTGCCAAAACCCAAACTATTTTATTCCTTCAACACAACCACTCCCTCATAGCCACTGCAATTTAGAGGTAACTGGTTATCTAGTACTGTTCATATTCTTTTAAAGACAGCCTGTTTAAAAAAAAAAAAAAAAAAAATGTTAACTATGTCTCTGTATTTTCTATTAAACAAAACTGATCTTTTCTCAGTGAAAAACAGAGAATAGCAGTGCATTAAAAGCTTTGATCAGTTTGAGATATGCTGTAATCTCATAAAACATTATCTCAACCCATTGTCTATTTCTTGTGTCGAATTTGCTTTTCGCTAGGATAAGAGAACACCTCTTAGAGTGCATCCTACGCAAGGTAATAGAATGCAGCACGCAGACAAAAGCACAACCCGAAGCATATTGTGTTTGTAACACCAAGATTGCGGTTGATCTAAAACATGATGGAATAGACAGTATCTTTCACAGTGGCAAGGTTTTCCATCCACTTACCATGTCTCTGTCTGATGGCTCAAGAGTCAACCTTTGGTATTTCAATCAGCTTGAAGTGGCAATGATTTGTTAGGTTGATTCATGACATTCATTTTAATTTCCTTCTCCTTGCCATCATGTCACTATCCTCCATAACAAGGAGCCATGCTTCATCCTACCTAATAGAGAGTTCTGAGTATTTGAGTGTAGCCTCTTTATTTTATGAGCAGTTGTATTTTCATGCACCAATACAAAAGCATGCTTTGGGTAAAGTGAATTTTCATATACATATTTGAAGACGAGCAAATAAGTGCTTGTGCTTTTGGTCACTACCCATAGCTTGTGACCATAGGTGAGGGTAGGAATGTAGATCGACTGGTACATTGAGAGCTTCGCATTCTGCCTCAGCTTCCCCTTTACCAAGACAGACCGGTACAGAGTCTGCATCACTGCAGATCCCGCAGCGATCTGCCATTGGATCTCCTGCTTCATCCTTCCCTCACTCATGAACAACACCCTGAGATACTTAAACTCCTCCACTTGGGGCAGGACCTCTGCCCCAAGTGGAGTGGGTACTCCACCAATTTCTGGTTGAGAACCATGGCCTCGGATTTCGAGGTGCTGATCCTCATCCCAGCCGCTTCATATTCACCTGCAAACCATTCCAGCAAGAGCTGGAGATTCTGACCTGATTAAGCCAACAGAACCACATCGTCTGCAAAAGCAGAGACTTGATCCTGTGGCCACCAAAAAAGATCCCCTTGACGCCCTGGCTGCACCTAGAAATTCTGTCCATAACAGTTCTGAACAGAATCGGTGACAGAGGGCAGCCCTGGTGGAGTCCACCTCTCACTGGAAACGGTTCCGACTTACAACCGGCAATGGGGACCAAGCTCCAACACCGGTCATACAGGGACCAAACAGCCCATGTAACGGGGGTCGATTCCCCATATTCCCAGAGCATCCCTGTAGTTGGCGCACACCCTTCGATCCCCCCTATTTAATAAGGGGGATCACCACTCTGGTCGGCCAGTCCAGCAGCACTGTCTCCAACGTCCACACGATGCTGCAGAGGCGCGTTAGCCAGGATACTTCTACAGCATCCAGAGCCTTGAGGAACCCAGGACGGACCTCATCCACCCTTGGGGCCGGGCTACTGAAGAGCTTTTTGACTACTTCAGCAACTTCAGCCCCAGAAATAGGCGGGTCCTCTCCAGAGTCCCCCGGCTCTGCTTCCTCATTGGAAGGCATTTCAACGAGGTTGAGGAGGTCTGAGAAGTATTCCTGCCATCGACTAACAATGTCTTGCGTTGAAAGGAGCAGCACCCCACTCCCACTCTACATCATGTTGACGGAGCACTACTTTCCCCTCCTTAGACGCCGGATGGTGGACCAGAATCTCCTCGAAGCCCACCAGAAGTAATTCTTCATGGTCTCCCCAAACTCCTCCCACGCCCAAGTTTTTGCCAAGGCGACCGCTGAAGCCGCAAGCTCCTTGGACTGCCGGTACCTGTCAGCTACCTCCAGAGTCCTGCAGACCAAAAAGACCTGATAGGACTCCTTCTTCAGTTTGACAGCATCCCTCGATGCTGGGGTCCAACATCGGGTTGCCACCCCTATGGGCACCGACGCCTTATGGCCGCAACTCCGGGCTGCCACCTCGACAATGGAAGCGCAGAACAAAGCCCATTCAAACTCAATGTACCCCGCCTCCCTTGGGACGTAGTTGTAGCTGTGCTGGAGGTGGAAGTTGAAACTTCCTCCGACAGGAGACTCTGCCAGACGTTCCCAGCAGACCCTCATGTTACATTTCAGTCTGCCAGCTCACCACCAGGTGGTGATCAGTTGACAACTCCGCCCCTCTCTTCACCCAAGGTTCCAGGACATGCGGCTGCAAGTCTTATAACATGACCACAAGGTTGATCAAAGAACTATGGCCTAAGGTGCTTTGGTGCCAAGTGCAAATATGGAAATCTGGAATATGGAAACCATGCCTAAACATGGTGTTTGTTATGGACAATCTGTAACGAGCACAGATATCCAATAACAAATCACGACTCAGGTCCTGTTCAGGGGGCGGTATTTTTCCCAATCACATCCTTCCAAGTCGCACTGTCGTTGCCCAGCTGACCGTTTAAGTCTCCCAGTAGAACGAGGGAGTCCCCAGAAGGAGCGCTCTCGAGCAGCTCCCCTAGAAGGGTGGGTGAACTGAACGGCTGTTGGGTGCATAGCCACAAATAACTGTCAGAACCTATCCCCCCACCTGAAGGCGGAGGGAGGCTACCCTCTCGTCCACCGGGTTGAACCCCATCAAACAGGCGCTGAGTCAGGGGGCAATCAATGTGCCCACCCCTACTCGATGCTTCTCACCGGGAGCAACTCCAGAGTAGAAGACTCCAGCCCTTCTCAAGAGGCATGGCTCCAGACCCCACGCTGTGCGTCGAGGTGAGTCCGACTATATCTAGTCGGAATCTCTCAGCCTTGTGCACCAGCTCAGGCCCCGCCAGAGAGGTGACATTCCATGTCCCTCGAGCCAGCTTCTGCAACCGAGGGTCGGATCGCCAAGGTCCCCCGCTCCAGCCACCGCCTGGGTCAAACTGCACCCGACTCACTTGGACCTTCCTGTTGGTGCTGAGCCCAGGGGTATGGGGCCCCAGTGATCCGCGTCCGGCAGGGGAAACCAGGTCCACGGCTATTGTTCTTCATGGGAATCTCCTGAGCTGTGCTTTGTCTGGCCACTCCCCTGGGACCTGTTTGTCTTGGGTGACCCTTCCAGGGGCATAAAGCCCCTGACAACTTAGCTCCCAGGATCACTGGGATGTGCAAACCCCTCCACCACGATAAGGTAGCAGCTCCAGGAGGGGGTGGCAAGACCAGTGATAGTTAATTGTTGTTTAGTATATGGAAATCAAGGTGGCAAGGTGTGAAAAATGGAAGCTTTTTCTCTGTGATTGTTTGGGTCAACTCTTGACTCCGTCAGTGAGAATGAAAGGGTAGAATGTTTTATGTTTCTGAATGTGATCAACTGACAGGCAGCCCTTGAGAACACTGTTTCTTGCTTAATATCAGCTGGGCTCCAGCCCTGCTGAAAATCAAGATGCAGCATTACCAGTGCAGTGAGGGAATCGATTAATTCAGGCTTTGTGTGTACTCCTTCATACTTTGGTTCGAAGTTATAGAATGACTGACATAAAGCATCAACAATGTCACTGATCAATGTCACTGATCAATAAATTAAATCATTTTAAGTAAAGAATGCAGATGTAATAAAAGTACAAACTGTCAATAAGTGGAAGATTTGTCTGTGAATTTGTATTCACTGAAATGCTTTAATGTGCTCAGACTTAAAGCCATCACTGTAAGCAGCTTGTTTTCAGGAGATTCAGCTCATGAGTACACTTCCAATTTGCAAAAAATGTCAATAACCTGTCAAAATATGATGCCACAATTGTGACACTGAAGTGAACCAGCAGTATTAGATATGAAAGATCAGAATGTCAGCATATACAGAATGTAACGCTGATCAATTATCCTGCAGGCTCTCTGTACAACTTGAGCTCCCTATTTCCTCAATTCAGATTCCCTGTAGAGAATCAGTGATGAGTTGAATATTAAGTGACTCTTGCAATCAAATGTATCTTATCCCACTTATCCCTTGCTATTTGCTTCGTCACATGAAATATGTACATATTATATTATTTGTTTATTTATATCTCCATTTATTCAACTTACGTAAGGTCCAAAGTCTTACAAATTTTGTTTGTTTGGTTGGTGGGTCCTTGATTGGTCTATTGGTTGATTGATTTGTTGGTTGGTTGGTTGGTTTGTTGAACTATTTCTACCTTTATCTTTATTAGATCTTCCCTTCCCCATCTACTCCAATCAAAGTCAAGGCTCAGCCCCCTGTCTACCACTCTGCTCAAATACAACACAAGCAACAAGAACAACAACTGCTCCCAACAGTGGGTCTTTATTAGATCAAAAATGGCTCATGCCAAGGACTGGATTAGTATTGATCATCCCTCTCATCCTCCCTTATTGCAGTATGATGCTGTCTGGATAGCTGGATTCTTATTCATCCGGATATTAGATCAAAGTCTGCATGTTAGACTATACACATGTTTATCTGTGCTCAGTGGCTGGATGCGCTCCAGTACCCGCACAGAATGTGAAGCCTGTTGGCATCAAACAACACATTTCTGATGGACTTCATTCTTATTCGTAATACAAAAAAGTAACAAAATCTGTGAAAAGGTCATTAAAGCCCTGTCATTTCAGATTTGGACTTTAGTCAAACAAACTATTTCGGAATAAATGTACCCCCTGCCAAATAGAATCTACCAATGTCCAATGCTTGAGTTTTTATGCCAGGGCTATGGCTTGAATCTCGAATTCTTTTTAACTCAATTTAGTTTTCTCAGTGTAAAACTGGTGTTAATTTCCTAAATATAACTTCTGAATTAGCTCTTTGGCTGAATATCTAAAATAGGTTATAAATATTCTGTGATTGGATAAAGCATTACTCACTGATAGATTGTGATTTCAGTCACCCACTTCATTTGTTTGTTCAGTCACGTGTTCATTAATCCGTCCATTCCTTGGTTCTATCATTTATCCTGCACTCAAGGTTCAGTTTAGGCCCAGAATGATAGCTGTTTAAATTTGGTTTTCCAATTAAACAGTTTATGAGTTGGTGCTTAATTTGTTTTCGGTTTTGTTTCCCATGTTTGACCCCACAAATAAAAGCAGGCCCATGTAATAAATATCCACAAGATTCAAAACTGTTTTCAGAAGGCTAAACAAATCAGTTATTCTCCAACACTCACTTAAAACATGGAAAACATTTTTGGACGTATCACAGAAAGAACACTTATTTTAACAACAAGATTAATCAAAGATAAATACACATCTGCGGCAACAGCACCATGTCAAATCCTCCGCTGCAGGTCATTAGTCTGTTTTTCAAAGGTGGTTTGTACCCTCTCCTCAACAAATGTCCCCAAAGTCTGTCTGTCAACAAGCATAATGATCTACCACAGGCTACCTACGTTGATTTTCACACAGTTTACATAGAGACATTTTGTCGATGCACGGAGGTGATAATTTTACTCTGTTATGGTTTGTCAGATGGGGTCAATGAAGGGGTCCCGGGAATGTTCTCCAGTTTTGAGAAACCTGATTTGGCTGTTGCAATCCTGCTTTTGATCTCATTCTCCCATCTAGTGTCTCCTGTGATAATGCTACCAAGGAAAATTAAAGTAGAAGCCTGATTATCCAACCTTTCCATTTCAGGTTACATCTTGGAGCTTCTTTCTTCTTTGAAGTAACAACACATTCTGTCATCTTGTAGTTTATTGATTGAATTGTTTACTGAATTCCTTCCTCTCACCCTCTGTAACCACCACAGCATGGAGTCTCTATAGGGACAGCTGATTCTGTGGGTAAAACAATATCGTCTGCATAATTTGCAAGTTTGTGATTTTTTTTCCCCTCCAACTCTTTTAACCACTTACTTTATCAAAGGCTTTTATATAATCTATGAAATCTTGAAGACTTATTTTTGCATTCCCAATGCCTTTCCTGTTTTAAATTTCTTCTTTCATTTCATCTTTCTTTCTTAAAAACAAATTTGGCTTTCCTGGTACCTGCGTCTCTCAGTAGAAAATTCCCAGGGGGATATTTTTGAGGTGGCGAAAAAGACTAATTGTCCAATGCCGTTCGCAGTCCACAGCACTTTTCTTTTCTTTTTTTTTGAAATGCAATAATGATGGACTTGCTCAGATCCTCTGGGAATTTTCCATTATCATAGATCTTGCTGATGAGTTTTGTTCGTTTATCAACTCGATACGCCTCCAAAGCTTCAACCATCTCTCCAGCCATGCCATCTGGCCTGGCTTTGTTCTTTTTCGTCATCCTAATGGCTGCCCAGACTTCTGATTTTAGAATATCCTGGTCTACCATGGACTCCAGGAAATTTGGAATTGCTTTTCTCACATCATAAAACAGTCATCCTCGCATCATAAAACAATCATCCCCTGTATCCTGACCACACATTTTGAATGTGTTGAATGTGTTGATGACATGATAGATTGACCTGAACCCCTTTATGCTTCCCCTGTTGCCTTTGAGATATAATCTCTTTTGCTCTGTCAACAAAATAGTCCAAAAAAGATTAAGTGCCTCTCAGTCGAGAACTTAAACTGACTTGAAATGCCAGTTTTAAAGAGGTTCGATATGGTCAAGTTGAAAGAGATTCTGTTGTCATGCGCATTAGACCATGTTAATTCTTATGTGTATCCTTCTTCATACAGCCACTCAGCTGGCGGAGTAGATTACTGACTCAAGGCATGCTGAGGCTGGGTGAGGCTCTGTATGATAACGGTCTGAAAGTTCATTGACAGGGCAACTAAAGTCATCCCCAAATAAAACATAATGGGATGACTGACAGATGTTCCATTTTCCATTGATTCCTGCAAAAAAAAGATGCATCTCCACACCAATGTTTAATAAGCTTGGTCTAGCTCCAGCCTTTTAAAGTGCTATACAAATAAAGTTGCTGACGATGATAATGATGATGTTAGATATTATTGAAAACAACAATAATAACTGTTTTAGCTGCAGACACTTTTGTGTTGACACTGGAGGGGATGGTTTTCGCTGTCCCCTTGTTCTCTGTTACTTTAACAGGTTGCAGTTGAGTATAATGTGCATCACTGCTCCCACATCCACCAGTGGTGCTGCTCCATTTGTGGAGTTTTGGATGCACATCCGCAAGCATCCTAACAACATACAGAATTATAAACAAAATGAAAGCAGAGGATGGACGGAAGGCATATGCGTATTTAACATTGAGCAAACCTGAGCCCTTGATTTAAGAGGCAAGACACACACTTCTTCTATGTCCGTTCCTCCTTTCACAGAGGGATCCGATCAAGTTTTTCATCAGGATTTGCCACTGTTGTGATTAAAGTGCATGACACCCTTCCTGGGATGTTAGGGTTTTTTCCAGGATTTCAGCAGGTCTGCTGAAGCAGAAGGACTGTAGAATGTAACCACTACGTCTCTGCCTGTCCTTCCAGCTTAACATTCAGTGTACCTGTTCCAGGGAGGTGCAGTGGTTTGCCAGTCCGCGTCATAGCAAAAGATAACTTTCTGTGAGGCCCGCATTGTATATAGTTTGCATTTTCTCCCCATGTCTGTGTGTGTTTCCTGTCCAGGGCAGACCTTGCCTCTCCTCCAGCAGCAGCTAGAACCGGTTCCAGCCCCTCTTTGACTCTGTGTGCAGTATAAGTGTAAAAGACATTAGATGAATGACTGAAAAAAAGACTGAGGTTTTGTCAATTTTTCATTTTTTCTAAAGTGCATCCTTTTGACAATTAGCATTATTCAATACATCAACACTTAATTTGAGGGTTGAGAACCTGAGAACTTGAATAATAAAAAAGATAACTGTGTTATGTTTCTATCTTGTTCCAACCTCTTTTATGAGGTGATATTATTAGCCTAACCTAACCGACACAATTGTGTAACACTTTTCCTTTTTTTTTCTTTTTTTTTATGTTACACATCCCACGTTTCATGATTTCTTGAATATATGTACAAATTATTGACAAATATCTCTCAATTTGATGACACATAAACTTTTCCTTTACTTTCTCTCAGGCAAAGATAGAATTCTTTATTTAATATACAGATTAGGGCACTAAAAATTTAACATTTTTGACATATGAGATGCTTTCTAAATCCAACAGATAAAAAAATAAATAATGCTGCAAATGTGAATTACTGGTGATTTAGTATTCACATATTACTTAAGAAAGGAAGTTGAAAAGATAAACATCATCAAAAAACCTAAAGTATCCTACTTTTTGAATGTCATTTTACATGCAGCTGTTCATATCAAAAGCAGTGTAGTTAACCTAACCTGCTCATTCTGGTCACAAGGTTGCATTGGTACAGGAGCCACTCCAAGCTGACATTGAGTTAGAGGTGGAATCTAACCTGGACTGCTCACATGTCGATCACAGGGCCAATGGACATATATAAATCTCACACTCTTATTCGCAATCATGGAATATTTAGGGTCTTCAAATAACTGACTGCTTGTTATCCGACCGAGGGAGAAAACTGGAAAATTTGTAGAAATCATAAAGTAGCCTACTTTTGATCATGGGGAGAATAACACAATCCCCTTTTTAGCACATCATGCCATTTTTTAAAGGGGATATTATGCTGCCGTTACACCTTGTTTGCTTGCATAAAAGTTCACCAGGGTAGTATTGTTGATACTGAATTTGCGTCCAAGTCAGCAAGAGTGGTCCAGACATTATCTAACGTTTAATCGGCACTCAGGGTTGCCGGGGCCCTTCCCAGCAGTCATTGAGCAAGAGGCTTGGTACACGCTGAACCAATCAATCGCAGGGCCACATATAAAGAAAAACAACCATTCACTTTGTAATTCACACAACTAGACAATTTTTTCATTTTAGTCTCTGGATGTTTCTGGACTTTAGGAGAAAACCCAAGCACATAGGGAAGAACATGAAAATATCCAAAACTTCACAAGGAAATGTCCCATATGGGAACTGAACCAGAGGCAGAGGCGCGAACCACTATGTCACATGCCACCTAGGCAGTCAAGGTGGCCATAGTCTCATATTGCCATTTATGTAAAAGGGAGAGATGCCAAAGCATTCTAAAATGAGTCAAACACAAATCCAGCGTTTATTTCACATCCCAATTGAAACAAGGGTTGGTATAAGTACCTTTTTAGCTGTAGGGCCAGCTGATGTAGATTAGGATAATTGAATTATTGGCTAATGTTATCGTAATTCTTGTGTTAAATGTCAGTTGCTATCAAAGTTGTAGTGTGGTAACTTCATTCCTGCTATGGCGAAGAAGAATAAAATGAGTAACTTCAAACATAAATCATTATGCAGAAATCTTTTCACATACTCTTACATTACAACTAATATTAAACCACAACTGCATTGTCAAGCAGTCATGATGTTGTAACGGTCTGCCCACTGTGCTGCATTATTATCATTTCGATTTTTTTTTATTTTCAGAAACCAAGTGAATGTTTGGTTTAACATTTTGTGATAAAACAATAGCCTGAAATCAAGGTTACTGGGGGATTCTTTCAACAGTCCACTTAGCATCACTAAAAGTGAGAAAATAGCCATTTTAAAAAAGAAGAAGCATTACAAGATCCAAACTACACACACCAAAGCTTGAAATAGCAGTCATGTAGTTTCTTTGCATTAATCTATGTTTTCATGCGGTGAAATATTAATAATACCTAAAACTGATGCATAATGATGAATAATTGCAGGAAGTCAAAGAGAACATAATGAAGTTACAGCTGGAGGCTGACAGATTAATGCTGTTCAGGTTCAACAACAGGCAATGTGAGAAATGGTCATGCAGTTTGATGGGCATGTCAATGGTCCTTAGCATCTAACCCCACATGCATCCTAATATTCCAGGAGCTAGATACCTCCCATGCTCAACAATCACACACCCATTACACCTAGATCGTCAAGACAAATACCAGTAACTTAACAGCAGCAGCTGCTATAACCACCTCCCTCAACAGGACCTGGTGAATTATCCAAAAAGTCTATCAATGTCTTCTCCACTGTGCTTAGTGCTATCATCACGGAACAGGAAGTTCTTCTTCCTGTAACATAAAGTTCTTGGGTGTATGTTTTCAAGCATGTTGTTATTAATTGAGACCGTGTTTGAGGAACTATCATACTGTGTAGATAAACGTCCTCCATATAAATCTATTTTTAACGGAAAAATGCATGGTTGAGGTTTTTAATATGCAGGTTGGACAGAAAAAAATGAGACAGGACTTTTTTTAAATATTTTTTCTATTCTTAATTGGAATCCCAGAATATGCCCTAGAGATAATACATAATTGCATAATGGTGATCAGAAATGTTATTGTTAAACCAATATTGCACTCCTACCAGTAATTCCCATACAAATGCAGTGGTCCAGAGGCATATGAATTGCTACATAGAATTTCACCCAAATCCCAGTTTTGTAGCATCATTGTTTGAGCCTGCCATTCCATATCAAAATATTTAATGCATATGTCCTTCATTTAAAAAACACACAAACAGTGATTTATTGGGTTTCAAATAAGCCATCCCTTCAATGAAATGATATACCAACACAGGGCATATGCATCTTTAAATAATGAATCAAAAATCAGTATTTCTTTCAACAAAAACTGCAAACTTTATCTCACCCTTGACTGACCTTGAGCAAATCCCCAACTCCAAACCCAATTCCATCCCCTAACACTAATCCTAGGCCCTATACAGTGCAATATAGTCTTTAATTTCAATTTATGTATGATGGTTACTTTAAATGTTGAAAATTACCCAACCGCATCGTGATATTAAACAGACATACAGTCAGTGTATCGGCCGCATTGACAAACTAACATGCCCCAGTTTACCCGCATTTCTACTGACAAAGAGTCCGTTTCATTTTTGTAGTGCTGAAAAAAGGGCAAAAAGTATGGGCTTAAGTGTTTCAAGTGTTTTAAACTCTTGTTCTGGGATCACAAAATGTTCCTTGGTTGGTGCTCTGTAGCTTCAGCAGCTTTTCACTCTTCAATAGCATTTTGTTATTCTCTCCAAACTCACATGGCATTTATGTTTCTTGTATCGATTCAAGTGTGGCAGTCTCCTCACTTGGTACACATGCACGTGATGTCTTTGACTGCCTCTGTGTTTCTTATATCTCTCAGGGTAACTCCAAATATTTCTCTTTTATTGCATCACATTCTGAAATGATATATATATCTACATATCCTTTTGATATGTAGATTGACAATCAGCTGGCTTAAAAAAAGTATTACATGCAGTCATGTACATTTCCCTACATGTTGTTTTTTTGATCATGAGACTTCATAAAAGGCTTCCAAAAACTTTCAGAAGCAAAGAAAGATACCTTTTAATCTGCATATGACAGCAGAGTTGTGAGGGCGGTATTAATCAACAAAAACTGCAACAGATACCAATCTCACTTAGCGTATGATGTATACAGACCAGCTCATGGTGTAAGGACTTATTTCTAAGTCCCCTCCATTTGCTCCTTCAGAGAATTCTCTTTCAGGGTTGTGAAAAATGTCTCATTTGAAGTACTGCGAAGCTAAAGGCTTATGTTTTATGTATTTAAAATGTTGTTGTTTAGCCATATATCCAGTAATTGTTAAATTATGTAATCAAAGTAATTGCTATGAAGTAAAGAGAGAACCATTTAGTGTTCACCAGAAAAAAAATTACATGCATAAAATATCTGAGTGCTGAGTTTAAGTCATTTCAAAGAGGACAATGTTTAATTGGATGCAACTTGGGATTCAACAGTAATAGTTATTTTTTCTGACAATCTAAACCCATGAAGAATGAGATGCTCTCATTTCCAAAATTGATTCATTCCCAAAGGTGTGCATAGAGTTACAGATCCAGTAGTGTTCCATGACATACCGCCAGAGATAAAGCACATCAAATTGATATGCTTCATATGGGGTCTTCCTCATAGGAATTATTCTTACTTTGTTGTCTCCGCTACAGCTTTTCTTTTTTGCCATTCATTTGTATTGGATTTCATGCAAAGATAAGCACCCACTCAATGCTACTGTCACTGCAGCTAAGCTTTGTTTTAATGTTCAAAGGGTATCTCTAAAGCCCAACCACGAGAACATCAATAATTATAGTAATTGAAGTTCTGTGATCAGAATTTTCCTTCTGCATGGCTTCAGTCACAACCCGCATGGTATAACAGATGATTTATTTTTATTTTTATTTTTATTTTTATTTTTATTTTTATTTTTATTTTTATTTTTATTTTTATTTTTATTTTTATTTTTATTTTTATTTTTATTTTTATTTTTCAGTGTAAAGTAACTACACAATGTTAACCCACAAACAAAAATCAAGGGGAAATAAAAAAGTTGCAACTTCACTACCATTAATCTGTTTCACGTGTCAGTGGGATATGTCGCCTTGGTAACATGTTCTATGGACCCAAGCAAGGCCTTTAACGCAAAGTAAATGCATCATATTCAGGATCTTTCATAGATCTAATGTGACTGAACCAACCAACTGGAATTGCTGATAAGCAGTGAAGTGTTTATCAGCTTGTGAGTGAATCCTGGTTTTCACAATGCAATGGTTGGTTTCGCTGTCAGAAAGCCAGTCACAAATGTTGAGGGGTCCAGAGTAAGATTACATAAATTAAGTAAATGAAAACAGTCAGAACATAGGGGAGAAAGGTAATACCATTACTCAAACTGAGAGACAAGTAGGTATACAAACTGGAGTTGAGGGGCACATTTAATGGATTTGTGTGGCATTATTCTAGGATTCAAGACTTTCATTGTTGTTACACAGAGTGCAACGAAATTCAGAGATAGCAGCTTTCAGGTTCAGTGTCATCAAAAACTTACACAAACAACCTTAAAAAGCAGGACACAACACAACAATACAACAAAAGCAGCATCTTTCGGTCAGAGATATAAGACAGAAATAATCTGAGACAAAAAATATAAATAATATCTAGAAGAACAAATAGATAAATATGTGGAAAGAAAATGTAAAGAAGTAAAAAAAATGGAAAAGTGGGAAAAAATGGTTTATTGCACTGTACTGTATGTCAGGTTCAAGTGTTAAGGATTCTGCCGAATTTAGTGCTATGACCACTCTGGGGTAGAAACTGTTTTTCAGTCTGTTTGTTTTTGCATTGATTGTTCTCAAGCGCCTCCTTGATTGCAACAATTGGAGTGGGTGATGGCAGGGTTGGGATGGACCTCTGAGGATGCTGTGGACTCTCCTGAGGAAGTGTGTGTTATCGATGTCCTTAAGTGATGCAACAGGATGACCGATCATTTTTTGGGTGTGTTTATGGTCCTCTGCAGGGCCTTCCTTTCTGCTACTGTGCAGCTGGCGAACCACAGTGAGATTCCGCGGCTCAGGACAAACTCCACAGTGCAGCAATAAAAGGACATTGGCAACGTCTTTGTGAGTTTGTTCCTAATCCTTAGGATTAAGTATCCTTAGGATATGCAGCCTCTGGTGTGCCATTCTCAGCAATGCCATTGTGTTAGTTGTCCAGGTCATGTAGTCCTTGATAAGAGTGTCCAGGTACCTGAAGTATGGGACCCTCTCCACTATGTCTCCATCAATGAAGACAGGCTGAATATCTGATTTCCTCCTCCTGATATTAACTGTCAGCTCCCTCGTCTTGGAAATATTTAGGATGAAGTTATTCCTGAAGCACCATGCGGACAGTTTTCCCACCTCGTCCCTGTAAGCTGTCTCATCTCCTCCTGAGAAGAGTCCTGCTATGGTGGTGTCATCTGCAAATTTGATGATTGCCTTGTTCGAGTGAAAGGGCATGCAGTCATGGGTGTAGAGTTAGGAGAGGAGGGGGCTCAGCACTCAGCCTTGAGGGGAGCCAGTGCTGATGCTGATTGCAGAGGGGGTCAGATGTGAGTGGCAGGCTTGTTGTGATGTGACTCCTGATCTTTTTCTCAAAACACTTCATAATAATGGGTGGAAGAGCCACTTGCCTGTAATCACTTGGACTTCTGACATTGGTAATTTTTGGTAGGGTAATGATGGTGGAGGACTTCAGGCAGCATGGAACTGAGCACTGGGCAAGGGAGGGAATGTGCTGGCAAATTAACCATCCAGCTGCTCGGCACAGTCTCTCAGAACCTTACCAGTTACTCCGTCCGGTCCGGCAGCTTTGCGGGGCTTCACTGATTGCAGTGTACACCTTACCTCATGTGTCTGCACTGAGAAGACTTGCCTGCCAGGGGTTGGTGTGTGTGACCTTTCCGCCGCTGCGGGCAAAGAAGTGGTTAAGTTTCTCTGACCCCCACCATGTGCCACCATAATGTTGTTGGATCTGTAGATGGTGATATTTTGGACTCCTTGCCACACCTCCCATATGTTATTCCTGCTGAACTGATCCTCGATCCTCCTAATTCTGATATTAGCATGATTCCTTTTGGGCCAAGAAATATGCAAAACTGTGCCACAAATATTAAGTGATTAACGCCAAAGAAATGTAATCACAATACAATTTACTTTTTTGGCAGGCTTAAAACGAGAACCTATGTAATGTCTTCAGGAAACTGGTGAGTGCATCATGACTCTGCTTTTCCTCGATTTAGAGCAGATGAGAACTCCAGCTGGTTGTCACAGATCATAATGTGCCATGGTTATTACTGATACCCTGCAGTCACCATTCTGTGCAGTTTTTTGCAGAGTCATACAATTCAGAAATTTGAGATACCGCAAAGGTGTTACATAGGATGGCTCACCAAAGGTGATCTGGATAATGACTTGGATCCCTTTTTGCTTCAAAAGCACTGAGGGTTTAAAGCCTTTGGTGTCCAATTTAATGTCAGCATTATTTCGCTTGGGAGTTGCATCAATTACAAATCTGTGTGTGATGCTTGCTGCTGGTGTAGTTCGATTAAGATTTTTTTATCCTGTCTTTTTTCAGGTTCTGGCATCCTCACAAAGGTTAGTAATGTTGTGGTGGACACTAAGGGGCGTGGCCTCTCACCCCGGGGTCTAGGGGCGGGGGGCGTGGTTAAACCATATGCATGCGGTTGTTCCCAAATGTTGTGCGTGTTAATTGTTTTGATTGGTGTGTCCGATTAAGGTTTAAACTCCTCCACGACTCCGCCCTCAGTTCCTCGTCCACACACCACATTGGTGACCTGTTAGCGGACGTAGTGTACTGCCGTATTATCGACACAGTGTTATTCACCACTCTTCAAGATGAGGGAGATGGGGCCACGAACACATCCATTTTTTGGTTGCGGGGGATGTGTACCAACAGTTGCTGGCAGATTTTCCGTCACTGACGACGCCCACGTTTTCCACTGTGTCTGCGAGACAATCCATGGAGCATTTCATCCCCCTTGAAGGACCACCTGTTTTCGCACGAGCAAGGGACCTGGACGCAGCCAAACTGGCAACGGTGAGAGAGGAGTTTGCCACCATGGAGCGTCTGGGGATCGTGAGGTGGTCGAACAGCCCATGGGCCTCCCTGCTCCACATGGTGCCCAAGGCCAATGAGTCGTGGCATCCGTGTGGCGATTTTCTCTGGTTGAATAAGGTGACTGCGAGTGACTGTTACCCCATCCTCCACATCCAGGATTTCTCCGCGCGGCTGTCGGGCGCCACATTCTCGTCTAAGGTGGACCTGGTGTGCGGTTATCACCAGGTGCCTATGCGTGCGGTGATCACCCTGTTTGGTCTGTTTGAGTTTTTGCGTATGTCTTTCGGTCTGAAGGGAGCCACTCAGACTTTCCAGAGGCTCATGGACTCAGTTCTGTGGGATCTGATTCGTTTTCGTTCATCTAGATGACATTCTGGTGGGCAGTTGCACCTGGAGCTCCTGACACAGGTTTTTCGGCGTCTCGACCAACATGGACTCATACTCAACCTGGCTAAGTGCCGGTTTGGTCTGCCGGTGGTTGATTTCTTGGGACACCGCAAGGTGCGGTTCCATTGCCTTCGGTGGGACAGGTGGTGGCTGATTTCCCTCCCCCAGGATCGGTCAGGCCATTGCAGGAGCTCATGGGCATGGTGAATTTTTAGAACCGATTCCGCCTTAGCTGACGCAGCCCTTCTGGCCCATCCTGCGCCCACGGCTCTCATCACGTTGATGAACAATGCGTTTGACGGTGCCGTTGGGGGTGTGGTTGAGCAGCGCGTGGCAGGTGCCTGGCAGCCCCTCGTGCTCTTTAACCTTTTGGAGGGCCGCTCTTTCATGCCGTTTCATGCCGCTCGCCAACACGGCACCTCACGGCCATTTTGGAATTTACAACAGACATTAGGCATGTTGCTGGCAAGGCCAATTCGCCGTCATTTCCTCGTCCATACACCACAATGTTACGTTTGACTGAAAATAGTACTTCCAACTTTTGGGAAGACTCTACATCATGTAGTACCTATACACAACGTTGTTTTCATCAGAACTCCAATTGTTTGCTTGATATGCCGTGTCTACCACTGCTCTCACCCACAAGGCCATGACCCTGGCAGGGATCAAGGTCATGACAGGGTCATGACAGGGTCCCTGCTCAGAGGGCAGGAAGTTGTTGTAGTCATAATACTGCCGTTGACTTCAAAAACATCCAGCCCCCCAAGAGAATATTTTCATATCTATTTATATATATAAAAAACCTTTGTTTTCAGGTATGTTTGCAAACAATAATTAATGCTGATAGCCATAAAGCATAGGAAAATTCAAGCTAATGCATTTCGAGATATTAGAACTCTACCAGATCACAAACCCCACAGTTTTAATGCTTGAATCATATTTCTTAGGCTTGACTTGGTATGTGTTTTTTTTTTTTTTTTCTCGAGGACAATATAATTTATTCTGGTAAACAGGCTGAAAAAGAGAGAGAGATAAATAATTCTGGAATACTGGAATACTGGTATTGTCCTTTCACTGAGGTTATATTCACATTTGAAGGACACTGTACAACTACTGTCTGAGCCATGCAGCCTCTGGGCTGTTCCACTTCCATAAGCAACGTCAATGGTGATAACACTTCACTAACTTTTATGCCACACCAGGCTGTCAAGTTATTGAATGAATCCAACTTTTCACTGAGCCTGTTGACAAAAAGAACAATGTTGTTGGAAAAAGATGTCCATTCAGTGGACCAGAGGCAAAAGATGCAGTAAGGAAGAAATAATCCAAAACATGCTCACGCATGCTGGACATCAATCTAAAGCAAAGGATTAGTGTAACATAATTAATGACTAACCAATAATGGGAAGATGGCTAAATACTTAGTGACACTATTCCAGCTCAGCACGAAGGACCCTGATTCGATTCCGACAGGGGACCTTTCTGTGTGCAGTCCAAAAGCATGTCCCATGTTAATCGGAAGAAATTGGGAAAGTTGCCCAGAAGTACAAATGAGAGAGTGAATGGTTGTCTGTCTGTGGCCCTGTGATTGACTGGTGACCAGTCCAGGGTATACCCCGCCTCTCACCCGATGACAGCTGGAATAGGCTCTAGCATCCCCCACGACCCTGAGTAGGATAAGCGGTGGGTGGATGGATGGATGGATCTGAGAATAATAATATGCAATCATTGAATACTGTCATTGTCTCCTGAGAGAGCCATCAGCTCAGTGAGCAGTAATTAAATTCTATAATTTCCAAACTTGATCATGTATCACAGCAAGTTAAGTGTAAATCACTGTTGCGATATAGCTGGCTGCAATGGTGGCCAGACACAATAGTGTTTTAGTTTCAACTAATTTTAACCTCGTACTCTTTTGAGATTCTGGGTTCAATTTGTTGTTGTTGTTTTTGAGTTGTTTCAGATTTAATTGGAGATAGTAATGATCAGAAAACTTGTCTTTGATCCCTGTATATTGGTATCAACACATCTTGAGTGATGTACATACTTCAGTGTTACTCTCCTTAAGGGTTTCCTGTACCCCATTATCTTATTATTATCTCTCTAATTATTCCCAAGGTACAATTATTGCTAGAGATGGTATACAAATATTATATTAGAAAAAAAAAATGTATTGTTTTCAATCTTGAGATTCTCCCTGGCAATAAGTGAATGCCGAATGACTGACAACTAAATTGTGTGCTAATGAAATTCAACCCAAAGGAATCGGCAAATCATGGCTTTGGTTATTGGACCAATTTCAAGGGCACATAAAAACAAGAGGGAATTGAGGCCAAAATTAGTGGCTGTGCTGAGGCAGGGAAAAGAACAAATCAGGTTGTACTGGAGAGAATTAAAAAAACAAACAGCTCAAGAACTATTACAGTTGCACCAATTAATGTCTCTTCAGGCTCTTGGGAAATTCGACCTGTTCAATTTAACAACTCGTTTTTGGTTGTTTAAATAATATAATATATAGTATAGTAATATCGAATCCATCCTCACCAAGACACAATGTAAATAATAATCTTTACATGTCCTTCCCTGAATGCACCATGAGGATAGTCCCTGAAAAGAGCAAACTTAATATTCCATAAGGATTGTCAACTTTATCAGAAGTCAAGAAACAGCTAATTAAAGATAGTCTGGTTAATAAGCTGTGACCAAAACAGAGTGGGAAAAATAAAACTGTACATTTAGTTGCTGAAATGCAAAGGGCTCACTGGAGTTCAATTAATTTGAAAAAACTTGGATCGTTAAAATTTACACCATACATGCATTTTCCAGCAGTATATTATATAATATTAATTAATATTATATAGTAATTATAATTAATATATAATATATAGTAGTATAATTAATAATAATTAATATTATATAGTATATAATTCATAAATGAATTATCCTCTGTCGCCATCACTGAAGAATATGGAGAGACGCCAGCCTGGAAAAAGTAACAATGACAGTTTCAAGTGCGAAAAAACAATTGAAAATTATTTGAAGTTATGGAGTGGAAACTGAAACAAAAATATACAGTCAAAATACTGGCTCTCAAAACAAAGCTGAAAAGTGTTGAATGACATATCATATTATCATGTGTTAACATTACACGATCCCATATCTTATGTTATTCTAAATTTAACAGAAACAAAAAATATATAAAATATATATCTATTCAATGAGCCTGATGATAATTTAGAGAAATCTTTGATTGTGCTTATCAAAGTTGTCACTGATTTGTAATGCATTACCCAGCATGGTTATCATGCTGAAATCAATCATATGAAGCCTGACAAGATGGATCCTCACGTGGTCTTGTGTTCAAAATGAATCTACCTGGTAGGGTTAGATAAGATCGTGGCTGATAGGAAGGCTGGTGGTTCAATTCCCTCCTGTCTACTTGCCGGAGTAGTCTCTTGGGCAATACACTGAACCCCCAGGTGCTCCCAACAGCTGTGTGAGCATCTTGCATGGCTGCTCTGAACCAAAGACAGGGAAGTATCTCTGACTGGTGTAGCTCATCTTTCCAAACAGAAAGGATGATGCTCAGCAACCTTATGGCTAGTCTTCATCATGTTCCCAATAACAGAGTGGAGAGAAATTCCTTCGATAATGAAACCTGACTATATTTTCACCACCTTACTTGTCATTCTGTGTGCACCCTGCTTGGCTTGTCACTTTTTGGATACAATTAATTATTCCAGCTGTTATTTGTCCACAGTTGTATCAGCCAAATGTTTTCCATAAATCTCCACTAATTCTACAGCCTCACTGGTTGAGATATTTGATAAATCCATGTGGGGTGAACTTTACCTAAATACAATGTTTTTTTATTGTCCTTTTTACCTTTTGTTTGCATTGACAACAGCTCACAGTTTTCATGAAAGATTTACAAGACATTAATGAGCATGTTCTTTCTGCAAAATATCCCCGATGATTGAAAACTAGCTAAACTAGCTAACTGAAACACTATAAATGCAAATTTGGTTTACTGAAATACAAACACTGGTTACACTGAAAAAAACACAGCTTGACTCATTGCTTTCTTTATTAGATGAAAAGTCTGTTTTAATTCTGCTTAAATTAGTGGAGGACTGAAAGACTAAAAGAAAAAGAATGAAAGAAACACAAACTGGTCTGTCTGGTGATCATAAATTGGCACCACTCAATTGTATTTGTTGGTTACACTTGATTAGAAGATATTTTTACCAAATGTTTGAAGACTCTCGTTGTGAGAGGGTTTCATCTCAAGCATCTTGAGCTTCTGAAGAGATTTTTTAAAAACATTTGCTAAATATTCACCATGAACATACATGTAATTTATATCTGCAATCTGCATGTAATTAACAACAGAATCAGGCCACTAAGGAAAAAGTCAACTTCACATTCAACGACGAGGCCTGCCCTCTGGCCATAGTGTGAAGCAATGGAAAGCTTGAAAAGACACAGATTGGTGCTGGAATTTGTTTGGGATCAGAAGTTGAAGAAAATACAAGTTAACAGGGAAAAGGACTAATAATGTAGAGAGGTTTTTAATCATTTACAAATATGAGAAAAATAAATCTATGTACAGTATTTGCAGAAATATGCATCAGGACATATTAAGCATCATATAACTGTGATGATGTGATTATAAAGATAATACCTTCATGCACTAACTGTGATGATAGTGCATGAAGGTATTATCTTTATATGTTAATATACCACATTTAAGTCAAGTTAGGTCAATTCAACTCAGGTCAAGTATATCAAGTCAGATTTGATATACTGTATATGGCACCCATTCACAACACAGTTGTCTCATGACTCTTTCCAGGTTGGACAGGAATAAAACTGAAGATGAATGTGACATATGATGTCACATATTATCATAGTTGTTGTTTTTTTTAAAAAACAAGACTCACACAATGGAGGATGCTGCTGTAAAGTCACTTTAGGAAGCAAAAGTTTTAGCACCACCCTGTTTACTATCCTGGCCTTTTCCTTTATAATCTTCTTGGATGTCAGGATGTCAAAATCTTGTAAATGCAGATTTAAGGCATGGGTCTCTTCTAAAGGTAGCTGGAAGTAGGAAGGGAAATGAAATATATATCTGGCAAAAAATTGGAAGTGAGCTTGACATGCAAAATGTAGCCCAATCAGCATGAGAAGCGAAGGACAAAAGATCAGTTAAAAAGGGTCCATCTCGTCGAGTAAGACTCTCCTTCTCGAAAATAATATATTTCCAGTACTTTTTGTAACAAAAATTATAAAAGTAAATAGTAGTAGCCGCTGCAATTACTTTTAAGGATCACATATAACAAGCAAACTTAGCTTTCAGCACAGGATAATTTTAGAGAAATAAATACATTTTCATGTACCGAAATTCAAATATTTTGACTGACTTTAAAACGGTTATGACCACGCATTCTTTCTTTTTGATAATAAAGCCTCAAAATCATATTCTACTTTTTAAAGGTCAACATCAATGATTTGTCTTAAAATTTAATGTTTTTTTCTTTTTAATTAACAGGGTATAAAAAGGTTATTGACATAATGTGTTCTCTGGAGTGCTGAATTGCGCTTCTCCATCTCGCAATCTGATGGACGACTCTGGGTTTGGCGTTTGCCAGGAGAACGGTACTTGTCTGACTGCATTGTGCCAAGTGTGAAGTTTGGTGGAAGGGGGATTATGGTTTTGGGTTGTTTTTCAGGAGCTGGACATGGCCCCTTAGTTTCAATGAAAGGAACTCTGAAAGCTTCAGCATACCAAGACATTTTGGACAACTCCTTGCTCCCAACTTTGCAGGAACAGTTTGGAGCTGGCCGCTTCCTTTTCCAACATGACTGTGCACCAGTGCACAAAACAAAGTCCATAAAGACATGGATGACAGAGTCTGGTGTGGATGAACTTGACTGGCCTGCACAGAGTCCTGACTCAACCCGATAGAACACCTTTGGGATGAATTAGAGCGGAGACTGAGAGCCAGGCCTTCTTGTCTAACATCAGTGTGTGACCTCACAAATGCACATCTGGAAGAATGGTCAAAAATTCTGATAAACACACTCCTGAACCATGTGGACAGCCTTCCCAGAAGAGTTGGAGCTGTCATAGGTGCAAAGGGTGGACTGACGTCATATTGAACCCCATGGATTAGAAATGGGATGTCACTTAAGTTCATATGCGAGTCAAGGCAGGTGAGCGGATACTTTTGGCCATATAGGGTATTTTGTCAGGGGTTAATGCCCCTGGAAGGGTTGACCAAGGCAAACAGGTCCCAGGTGGGGGATCAGACAATGTGTGGCTCAGATGACTCTTTTTGGAGAAGAATAGAATTGAACCCAGTTTTCTCCTGCCCAGATGCAGGGCCACCAGGGCCATGGATTGGAGCCAGGCCCGGGGGCGGGCCTCGATGATGAGCACCTGGTGGCCAGGCCTCCACACATGGGGCACAGCCCGAAAGGACAACATTAGTCTCTCTTTCCCTGGGCTCTGCCCCCATAGATGGGGTCAAGGGGGTTGGGTGCAGAAAGAGCCTTGGTGGTCTGACACTCGGCTGCAGATGCTCGATCTTGGTACATGGGATGTCACCTTCCTGGGGGTGTAGGAGCCCGAGCTGATGCGCAGCTTAGAGATTCCGACTAAATATTATTAGACTCACCTCGACACATAGCTTGGGGTATGGAACCAGGCCTCTTGAGAGGAGCTGGACTATTTTTCACTCAGAGCAGTCGGGGGACTCTGGACCAGACTGGCATATTTCCGGGCTGAAGTGACTGAAGCAGTCAAAAAGCTCTTCAGTAGCGGGGCCCTGGGGGTAGATGAGGTCTGCCCCGGCTCTGGATGTTGTAGGGCTGTCCTGGCTGACACACCTCTGCAGCATTGCATGGACATCAGGGACAGTGCTGCTGGACCGGCAGACTGGAGTGGTGATCTCCCTTCTTAAAAATGGGGATCGGAGGGTGTGCTCCAACTAAAGGGGATCACACTCCTCAGCCTCCTTGGTAAGTTCTATTCAGCGGTGATGGAGAGGAGGGTCCGCCGGGTCGTTGACCATGAGAATCAGGAGGAGCAGTATGGTTTCCGTCCTGGTTGTGGAACAGTGTACCAGCTCTATACCCTCAGCAGGCTCCTTGAGGGGCACGGGAGTTTGCCTAACCAGTCTACATGTGTTTTGTGGATCTGGAGAAGGCATTCGACCGTGTTCCGCAAGCAATCCTGTGGGGGGTACTCCAGGAATATGGAGTACCAAGCCCAATCATACGGGATGTTCAGGCCATGCATGACCAGTGTCGGAGCTTGGTCCGCATTGCCGGTTTTACGTGGGATTCATACGTGGGATTCATTTCCGGTGAGAGTTTGAGTCCGCCAGGGCTGACCTTTGTCACCGATTCTTTTCACAACTTTTATGTCCAGAAATTCTAAGCACAGTCAGGGTGTTAAGGGGATCCAGTTTGGTGGCCACACTTTCAAGTCTCTGCCTTCTGCAGATGATGTGGTTCTGTCGGCTTCATTGGTCCATGATCTATAGCTCTCATGGATTAGATCATATCTTTTCAGGGGTTGAGTAGGTTCTTCATTCATGCCTGTAACATACTGTACAACACAATGCTTTAAGTTGCATGGTGTACAGTTTGTAGTCGACTATTTAGAACAGTGAGGGAGGAACCATCTCTTCAGTAGAGCCGGATGGTAACAGCGGCTAATCGCTGAAGTTGGTACTTTGCAGTGGATGCAATGTGGTAAATTCTGGGATCTGAAGAGAGAGAGAGAGGGAGAGAGATATAGATCTTTTCTCTTGTTATCCAGTCTGAGTGCGTCTGACTTTTATCAATCAGCATCCTTGCATGATTTTTCAGAGGCAGCAACATTCTCTAACAACTTTGTCTGAAATCGAAGCAAAAATTTGTTGCCCACGGAACCCATTCAACATCAGATTTCTCGGCTGGCTCCACCAGCTTTGGACATCAAACCCTCTGATCTTGGAGTCAGTCATAATCTCAATTAAATTTGAAACATAAAATCTTGACCATATTTGGTCCTGTAAATATGTATTCATAAATAAAAGAAAATCACAAAAGACAATTAAAGAAGATTATCACAAAGGGACTTAGATATGATAACTGTGAACATTTTTCAGATATTCTATAGATTTGACATGTTTGTTCGTGTTTGGATTGCTTGTCGAAACCAGAATTCTTACGTGAGATAACAATTTATGAAGATGATTTTATAAGTTATCAAATTGTGTTTATGATAAAGTTTCATCACATTGAATGTGTTTGTTCAAACCAAGGGCAGCCTTCGATCAGTATGTTTGAAAAGATTGCGCCAAAAAATAATCACGAGGGAAGAAGACTGAAATAAATGACTTCAACCACCTGGAACAAGCTGACAGAAAAATAACTACTAATAAATATAAAGTTCTCATCCGTAAATTGATATGATGTGTAGAAGGTGTATACAATCTTCATTACTTTTTTTGTATTGAATGAAATTATATATTGGAAAAAATGCTTATAAGAATATTTATATCATATAAAAGAAATAATGATAATAATAATAATAATAATAATAATAATATCAATTATTAATAATAATTAATAATAATAATAATAATAATATCAATTATTATTATTATTATTATTATTATTATTATTATTATTATTATTATTATTATTATTATTATTATTATTATTATTATTATTATTATTATTGAGGGACTCTATGGGTTTGTAGGCTTCTAATGAACCCACAACATATTTTTTGACTTTGGGAGGAAACTGGAGAACCCGTCGGAAACCCACACAGACATGGGGTGAACATGAAAACTCATTCAGACAAACAGCACTTGGAGCAAAAGTGAAACCTAATTCATGCAGAGATAGTAATACAGTATAACAGCTGTACAAAGTCACTGTGTGGATTGTTGAGAATATTGCACCGCGTCTGTGGCTATATTGAAAGACTTGCATCACACATGGCTGCGTGTACAAGAATGTTGAAAAAAACTAAACTACCCAAACATGATAGAGTGACACCTCATCATTAAGCCAACCAACTGATTGTTTTTGAGGTTTCTTAATTTTTTTCTTTGCGGGGGGGTTGTTCTTGGAAGCTTCACGCAATTGAAGAAGGAAACTCACTTTCAAAAGCCCATCTGCTAATCATCAGAACACATATGCCGCCATATTTAAGGCAGCTGTTTTGTGGGGAGCAATTTGGACACTTCAAAACCTTGCCATCTCCTCTCCTGGGGCACAAAACTTGTGCGGCATTCATTCTCAACTTATGCTCTTGCAATCTGATGAGATGCTGGCACAGGACCTCCAACCTGATATTTTCCTCATCTTAAGAGGGCAGTCGTCCTTGCTTGAGGCGTCTGTAGCTCACAGGATGCTCATTCTCTTTATATATGTGAAGTATGCATGCAGATGTTTGTATATATGTCAGACATTAGAGAAAAAACCAGGTGTGGAATTCATGAGTTCCAGTGCTTATTACCGCCATTTATTTATTTATTTATTTATTTATTTATTTATTTATTTATTTATTTATTTATTTATTTATTTATTCATTTGTCTGGTTGTTTGGTTGTTTGGTTGTTTGGTTGTTTGGTTGTTTGTTTGGCTGTTTGTTTATTTATTTACGTGCAATATACAATTATGTACTGTTATCATATATTATCATTTAAACAGACTGAGATGGTTTGGTCATGAAAAGAGGAGGTATAGTGAACATATTGGTAGATGGATGCTGGAATTAGAGATGCCAGGCAGGAGGTGTAGAGGGAGACTATAAGAACATTTATGGATGTAGTGAGAGAGGATATGAAGTTAGTTGGTGTGAGAGAGTAGGATACAGAGAATAGGAGAAGGTTGATTCACTGTGGCGACCCCTGAAGGTAAAAGCTGAAAGGAAATTAAGAAGATAGGTTATTATTTAATCTATCTATCTGTTTTTTTTTGTATTGCTGTCCTGTAGTAGTTTTTGATAGGGAAAGTGGAAGTTTAATTTTCTTTTGTGTTTCTCCAGCAAGTAGCCATGTTATTTTGGAACTGTTCTATTAATCATGTCATTACATATGTCATTACCCGGGTTGTGAATGTCTTGACACACACTTTATCTCTTTTGATTTGCTTTAAATAAGAGTGCAGGCAGAAAAAAAATCTTCGAGACACCTATCAGTGTTTCTCCACTTAAACACCAATGATTTTTGCAGGAATTTTGGCTGATGTTTTCCAGGCCTTTTTGCTATTCAATGAGATGCAACAAAAACATATTGCTAAAACACAACAACAAAAACACAGTTCACCATAAAACCCCTTTCCTTACTGACAGACTCGTCATCTGTGGTTTATAGTGTTTGTATAAATCCTTTGGAGTGCACCTGTGCAACTCCTGCTTCTCAAAAAAAATATGGTGCCATATTTTTGTGCCTGAATGGGGAGAATAAAGTTTCAGACTGGGGCAGCTAAAAGTATGAAAAGCTATAAAGCATTTAAGCTGGGGAAAAGTACAGCTTCACTCTCAACTCTTTAATACCTTGTGATGGATTGTTTAAACAAAAATATTGATCATAGCCAAATTGAACAAGAATCATTGGATGTTTGTGTCCCAGATGACAGATTAGATTGGGAAAATCTGTCTGTAAACTCTGATTAAATCCCCTCACTTTTGGTTTATGTTTGGGTCTCATCACTCTCATCTTCATTCAACACACCAGCCCGCAGATAATGTCCTATTTTGGTGCGGATTTGCTCTGCAGCCTCCAGACATGCACCTGCAGAGACTGAGAATCACTTAAAACTTCAATTGACATGTCCAAAGTCATGAATATTTTGTTAACTTCATTAAAAGTAATCATTGTGTTCTCAAAGTGCTCCGGTGTTATGTTGATAAAATTTTCCGAAAGGGTAAACTAAGATTTGTATTTATTTATACATATATTCAGTTATTTATGCATTTATTCATTCGTCTTTCTTTAATTTATTTGTTTTTTTGTGTGTCCATTATTTTGTTGCTCTTTTTGTCCAAAACAATATGTAGATAGAAGACTAAGAAGTGGTTGCCTTCGGTACATGAGTGCTAATATTACATGTAAACATAGAAACAAAGAAAATAAGAAAAAGAAAAGTCACAAGAAAATCATGGGTAGACTCATTACTACAAAGAAAGGCAAGGACTAAAATGGGTCAATATCAGCTCTACCACATATGGCAAATTATATTGTGGCTGTGTACAATATCTGCTGTGGAGAATATGCAATTCTTGGCAGAGTGAGAAAACATGAATTCATTAGCATTCCGGTCCATCCAACCATCCATCTTCCGCCGCTTATCCGTAAGCGGGTCGCGGGGGCAGCAACCACAGCAGGGAGGCCCAGACTTCCCTCTCCCCAGTCACATGGTCTAGCTCTTCTGGAGGGACCCCAAGGCAGTCGCAGGCCAGCCTGGAGACATAGTCTCTCCAGCATGTCCTGTGTCTCTTCTGTGTCTCATCCTCCCAGATAGACATGCCCGGAATACCACCCCGGGGAGGCGCCCAGGAGACATCCTGACCAGATACCGAAGCCACCTCAGTGACTCCTCTCTATACAGAGGAGAAGCGACTCTACTCTGAATTCCTCCTGGATGGCCGAACTTCCCACCTTATCCCTCAGGGAGAGTCCGGCCACCCTGTGGAGAAAACTCATTTCGGCTGCTTGTATCTGCGGCCTCGTTCTTTCAGTTACTACCCACAGCTCGTGGCCATAGGTGAGACTCGGAACGTAGAATGACAGGTACATTGAGAGCTTCCCCTTCTGGCTCAGCTCCCACTTCCCCACGACAGACTCATACAGATTCTGCATCACTGCAGACGGTGTACCTGATCCGCCTGTCGATCTCCCACTCTGTCCTTCCCTCACTAGTGAACAAGTCCCCGAGATACTATAAGTCCTCCACTTGGGGCAGTACCTCTTTCCCGTCCCGGAGTGGGCACTCCACTCATTTCCGGTTGAGCACCATGGTCTTGGATGTGGAGGTGCTGATCGTCATCCCGGCCAATTCACACACAGCTGCAAACCGTTCCAGCAAGAGCTGGAGATTCTGGCCTGATGAAGCCAACAGAACCACATCATCTGCAAAAAGCAAAGACTTGATCCTATGGCCACCAACCAGATCCCCTCGACGCCGGGGCTGCGCCTAGAAATTCTTCATAGAAGTTGAGAACAGAATCGGTTACAAAAGGGCAGCCCTGGAGTCCAACTCTCACCGGAAATGAATCCGACATACAACTGTCAATTCGGACCAAGCTCTGACACCGGTCATACAGGGACGAATAGCCAGTATAATGGGGGTCGGTACCCCGTATTCCCAGAGCACCCCCAAGAAGGCCTTCTCCAGATCCACAAAACACATGTAGACTGGTTGGTCAAACTCCCATGCCTCCTCGAGAACCCTGCTGGGTGTATAGAGCTGGTACACTATTCCACGACCAGGACGAAAACCACACTGCTCCTCCTGAATCAAAGGTTCGACAGCCTGACGGACCCTCCCCTCCAACGCCGCTGAATACACTTTACCAGGGAGGCTGAGGAGTGTGATCCCCCTATAGTTGGAGCACACCCTCTGATTCCCTTTTTTAAAAAGGAGAATCACCACCCTGGTCTGCCAGTCCAGCGGCACTGTCCCCGAAGTCTATGAAGCGCTGCAGAGGCATGTCAGCCAGGACAGCCCTACAGCACCCAGAGACTTGAGGAACCTAGAATGGACCTCATCCACCCTTGGGGCCCAGCCACTGAAGAGCTTTTTGACTGCTTCAATCACATCAGCCCGGAAATATGCGGGTCTGGTCCAGAGTCCCCCGACTCTGCTTCCTAATTGGAAGGTATTTCGACGGGATTGAGAAGGTCTGAGAAGTATTCCTGCCACCGATCGACATCGTCCCATGTTGAGGTCAGCAGTGCCCCGCTCCCACTGTACACAGTGTTGATAGAGCACTGCTTTCCCCTCCTGAGCTGCAGGATGTAGGACCAGAATCTCCTCAAATCCCACCGAGGTCGTTCTCTATGGTCTCCTCAAACTCCTCCTACACCTGGGATTTGCTTCGGCGACCACTGAAGCTGCATGCCACTTAACCTGTTGGTACCTGTCAGCTGCCTCCGGAGTCCCACAGGCCAAAAAGGCCAGATAGGACTCCCTCTGCAGTTTGATAGCATCCCTCATTGCTGGGGTCCACCAGTGGGTTTGAGGATTGCCACTCCGACAGGCATCGACCGCCTTATGGCTGCAACTCCTGACTGCTGCTTCAACTATTGAAGTGTGGAACATGACCCATTCTAACTCAATGTCCCCTGTCTCCCTCTGGACATGGTTGTAGCTCTGCCAGAGGTGGGAGTTAAAACTACTTCTGACAGGGGACTCTGCCAGATGTTCCCAGCAGACCCTCAGGTTACGCTTGGGTCCGTCAGGTCTGACCGGCATCCTCCCCTGCCATCAGAGCCAGCTCACCACCAGCTGGTGATCAGTTGACAGCTCCACCCCTCTGTTCACCTAAATGTCCAGGGCATGCAGCCGCAAGTTTGACGATTCGACCACAAGGTTGGCCAAAGAACTATGGCCTAAGGTGCTTTTGTACCAAGAGCACATATGGACACCTTTATGCCTGAACATGGTGTTTGTTATGGACAATCCGTAATGAGCAAAGAAGTCCAATAACAAAAAAAACACTCACACACTACACTGTGTAGCAGTAAAATTACCGAAGAGCTTGGGTCCACTGAAGCGGCTCACAAGGGAAAGAATAGGGAGGGATGCAGCACAAAAAATGAAAAATAAGACACATATCATATAAATAAATATGAAATACAGAGAAGGTGTGGTGATGACAAGAGCAGGGTCTGGTTCACTCAGTGCATAGGTTTTTCCGTCATAGGAAAAAAAATGATAAATAACTGCCATCGAGTAATTTATCTATTTTTTTCCTATGATAATTTGCACATGAGAAAGCAAATTTTTTTCAGTTATTCATTGGTTTTCTGTTTTGTTTTCGGGGGGTTCAGGCCATGGGCTCTGAATGTTCCTTTCTCAATATGTATTCATGCTAACATAAATTATCTAATAAATATAGAGCTTTGTGCTCAACAGGATTTTTACAAAGCATTCAAAATGTTCTAAAAAACATGACTGAAAAAATCTCGCAATCAGCTAACACTATGCTGCAGAGTGCCTACAGCCACAGGTATTAGGTTGGTGATAAACCCTTCCTGAATACGCATGACCTGTGTTGTGTTTTTTTGTATGAATCTACCATGTTCTTTGTGTTGTCCAATTCAAATGATGAGCACAAAGAGGCTCTGGATCTCCAGGGTCAAACATCGATGTTGGGATGAACTGGAAGATATTTGTTAAAAAAAAAAAAAAAATCCTGGATCTGGCTTCATCTCTACGCATCACACTCCAAGGGGAGCAATGAATGTTACTAAAAAATATTTAATTGTCACGTAACAAGTCGTGTTATATGTGGTTATTTAGTCTACCCAAACGCTCATCACGCATGTCCTGCGACATCACTGATCTGTACCTTGCAGTGTGCATGCAAATATCAAATGAAATTATCCAAGTCTAATGCCATGTTTGACTCTACATTTTGCCATTCTACGCTGCCTAGAAGTTTTAGCTTGTGCAGGAAACATCAGCATCATATGATGAATTATCATTGAACTATTTCTTTCCATCACTCCGTTGCTTGGAATTCAGAGTGCATTTCAGGCCTGCAGGCTGGCCAAGTGAATCGCTGTTGGTAATCTTTTCACTGGAAGGCCTCAATGCGGCAAGGGTGAGGTGGAAAACATGAAATGGATGTAGCAACACTGCGCGAATGAGTGGATGTGTAACAAAAATGTCTCCCAAGAGGCGACTGATGCCCTTGTGTGGGTAGTATGGGGATGTAAATACACTTTGAACTAAATTAACCACAGAGGAGATAACACCTTTTATTATTGCGTGACTTTGGGCGCAGAGGCAGGATTAGAAGGCAAAGAAAACTTGGTCAGATCTACCAAGGACAACATGATAAAAAGGGGGATCGTGACATCTACCTCTATTGCCTTGATATGCACCAGAGCAGAGCGTGTCTGTTTTACACTGAGAAACATAATCAAAATTAAAAGGAGAGCAGCTGCTGTAAAAGCAGTGGATGCTCCTCACATTGCGAGTAATTTTCCAGTGTTGCTCGATGTGAAGATGAATACAAATGTGGGCTGTAGTGAGAGCTGCCAAAAATGTTATATAGCGTTGCGAGGATACATAAAGATGTATTTTTATTCTGCAGACACATAAAAGTGATTGTGCATTTACATTGGCCTGGATTAATTGGTGGCAGCCGTGAATATACTGTATATCTGCAGCGCTGAAGCATAACAATTCATTCACTCCGAGACACCACGATCCAACGTTTCTCCCCCCCTGGCCCAGCTCCTGTATCATTTCCCCTCCTACCCCTGAATTGCCACAAAAAAATCCAATTGTGATAGGGAAAGAAAGTGACGGAGAGGAATGGGGGTTTGTTTCAACACCTCGCTCGAATTGAATCTCATGCCTTACCGGCAAAAAAGAAAAAATACCAAAATGAAAAATTTGTTTTGAGACACTCACTGAAAACTAATTGTAGTGTCATGAGATTCCTCTAGACCATATGCAAGGATGAACAGTGATGAGCCCGTCTTGGACAGTTCCACACTATAGTATATCACCAGGCTAAATCCTAATTGCACCCCAGGACTTGTTTTATGATGTGTTGTCATTTTTCTCGGTGAAGCTGCGTTTTCACTTAGCCTGACTCATCTACTCCAATTTCAGATCCTGATTTTTTTATATATTGCTCGAGAATTACATCTGCTATTGAGAGTGACACTGAGTCTAACCTGGGTTTGAAAAATGAGTGCCTAATCCTTTTTATCTGATCATAAAACGTTAAAAATGTGTGTGCGTGTCTGTGTGTGTGTTTGTTTGCTTGCATGCTTGCTTCTTTATTGTTTTTAGGATACAAATTATGATCAGTGCCTTTTAAATGCACAGTATTTTCAAGTTTTTTTTTTTCTCTGATGTTATGTGGTTTCATGTGATCTGTTTTGAATCATACAAACAAAAAGGACATCATTTCATTGTTTGATTCTTAGAGCCTGAAAATAACAACCATTTATTGATGTGTGTCCCTCCCCTGCTCCTGCAGTCCCAATGTTAGCAGGTATCAATGCTAATATAAACATTTTGCAACAAAATCGATACTGCTAGATTGATGTGGCAGAGCATTAGTGGCAACACGTGAAAATGTCTGTGTGTCTGTGTGTGTGTGTGTGAAAGCATGCACATACGTTTTTGTCAAAAGTGAGACTTCAATTTGCAAGTTTAATAACTTCAATCACCTGTGTTGAATTGAATTAGATACTTTAATGACCACACAACAAACCAATAAATAGTTTTTACTGTGCAACATATGGAATGATACAACATAAAATAATGCAATATGGCACTCTACTGAAACATTAACAATTAATTTCTTTATTATATTCAACTTTGTCCTCAAGAGCAAAAATAAAAGGCGCATTTAATAAATATAACACTGTTGAAATCATTGTCAATTCTTAGCATTATAATCCAGATTGTTGTAGACGAAACAACCCCATGAAGCAAACAATAAAAAATCAAAGATGTCAAATTAAATGAATAACGTTCAGGTTCTCAATCTTGAGGCAATGCAATCGGAGGACATTGAGCTAGACTGTAACAAATACAAATATTTTGAAGGACAGGATCTCTTTGTTTTTTTATCAAGGGGCCTCAACTATGAGGTCACTCGTGGGCGCTATTGGTTACTTTATCAGAACACTTCAGCCGGGCACTAACATAATTATACAATCAGTCAATCAAAAGCCAGCAACTCTATGCCTCTTGACATTAAGACGTGCTGAAGTTCAACCCACAATAAAGATGATGATTTCAATGATTTTGAATTGGCCGTGTTTCTGGTGCCATACAGGCTGTTTGCCTCTGACACTGGGATTAACTGGAATTAAACAAAACCTAATGTTGTAGAGCTGATTAGGGTTGACAGAGAATGTCATGCTGAAGAAAAAATATGCAGCAAGCAAAGTCCTCTGGGTCAAAATGTCCAGAGGTCATGAGGGAAATAGTAACTTACGTTACTAACTTAAGTAACATTAACTTGTGTCCAATGTGCTTCTTAGTTTTACATCGTTTTCTAATAGTTTCACTTAGTATTCAACCTTGAACATTGAAAAACCAGTTCAATAAGTTCACATGCCTGCAGGGTATATATGCTGAAACCTCTGTTTTTGCCGGTTTTCATAAAACTTCCCACTCACAGCACAGCAGGGGTGATACAGTGATGTTTTTTTCAAAGAATGTCTCCAATGTCTTTGCCTGGCTTTGCACACAGTAGTTGCATAGAGTAGCTATTCTTTTCTGCATATCTTTTAACAGTGAATGTGAACAGAAGTACACAGTATGTGAATATACTGAAACAATTCCACTGTAGTTTTGAGGGAGTTTGAAACTGTAACTAAACCACAGGAAGAGCTGGATCTGTTTAAATTACATGAAAAATTTCCACAAAAGCCAGTGGTGGCATAGACCTTGTAGAAAAGTATATAATTTGTAAAAAAACAATTATTTCTGCTGTCAAACCTTTTTTGTATTTTAAATCCTCTTTTCCCAGCTGTTATCCCCTCATGACTTATTTTTCTGCATTTAACAATCTGTGTGATTCGTCAGACTTGTTTATGCAAAAGGACCGCTGCACGAGCAGATGACCTCGATCCATCATAGTCCAAATGTTCCCACACATTATCCTTTGCAATAGATTCCAGCTATCTCCTGCAGCCTTTTTGACCTGATGAAACAAGTGTCCTGTATTGTTTTGAATCCAGCCCCTGCCGGACTTGATTTCTTTATCTAGAATCATGTGTTAACAAGGATATCATCTACTCCGAACAATCTGTACGGAGCTGGAGGAGTTTACTTGCAGGCAGAGTGAGACGACTTAATTAACACAAGTAAACCATGGTGACTATAAACAAGCAAGCCCCCATGCACCACTCTGGCAGATTTATCACATTATGAGTAAAAACAATCTCTATCTCTGTCTTTATCGTACTTATGTCCCCATCACTCACTCATCTTTCTACCGCGATTAATTAGTCTTTCTTTACCCATGCCTGGAAACAATAGTGTTTGCAGCGTGAGAAGGAGCAGTATGGAAAGGCCGGGGGTCAAATTGATCTCTAAAAACAGCCAATGGTGTCAGGCTGTGAGTTATCTGAGAACACCACCCACTTCCCTCAATGGAAGCCAACTTATCCCAGGTCATTATGGATTTTGAAGCCAAAGTAAGTTTTCCTTCCAAGAGATCATCTGTATGCTTTGGAATTGAAATGACTGAAAGATTCCCCGGAGGGAATTACATTTTTAAGGGTCAACCAAAAAAGACCAGGAACATCTGAGATGGAGAAAAAGCATTACCCTCCTGTTTATCATACTCCAACAGGCTAGGCCTGCAAAAGGAAAAAGACATTTGCAGAGATAGAGAGAATGGAAATTCCTGTTTTTACACAGATCAGGTATTGAGCAAAAAACATACATAATAGCCTTAACCTAAAACCTTGTTACTTCCAGCAAAGTGGCATGAATATCATGAGACGTGTGGATGATGAATTGAATGCATCTTTTGTAAATCAACCCATTTTAATAATACTTTGTTACCATTATTAATAGATAGATAGATAATAGATAATGACCAAAGAAGGTGAAATAGAAGTGCATGTTTTTAAAACGAAGAGTCCATTGGAGGTTGTAGGAGTTTCAAGATCACACAGTTGCAGTCCAACTGACAGGACCGACAGCCAGCATCATGTCTTTAAAGCTAATACATCACCTATGCCATGCCCTGCCCGTCATTTAAACCAAGCTAGGCGCATGAGGAAAATAAGAATGAGATTTTCCATCATTCTTTTCTGAGGCAGGCTTGGCTTTGCCTTCAGGCTACGCTTTCTCATATCTTGCAGTCCTTGGGGTTTGGTGCAAATAAAAAAGGCAAGGTACTGATTGAACTTATCGTGAGCTGCTATGCTTACTGCTCCTCTGACAGAGGTTCGCACACAAAAGAAGAGTGCCAACAGCAGGCTGGCTCTATATGAGCAATACAACTTGAGAAAAAAAAGGAAAAAGCAGCTACGATGGCGTGCCAAAACAGAGATGTGTCATCATAGATTCAGAGAGCTACATCATCCACAACCTGAAGCAGAGATAGAAATGGGTAATGACAGTACATGCAAGCTTGATCTCCCTCTAGCTCTCTTACTGGCAATTACTACAGGTAATTGTTAAATGGACTGGTGGTGGAATGATGAAATGCAAGAGTGTATCCAGAGAAAGCAGTTAGCAAAGAATAAGTGGGACACTGTGGGGACTGGAGAGAACGGAGGAGTACAGGGAGATACAGCGTAAGGGAAAGATAGAGATAGCAAAGGCAAAACAAAGGACGTACAATGACTGTTATGATTTGAGAATGATTTGTACAGGTTGGCAGAACAGAGAGATAGAGACGGAAAGGATGTACAGCAGGTCCGGGTTATTCAGGATAAGAGGGAAATATATTGACAAATGCTATGAGAGTGATTGTAATTGGACAGAGTACTTTGAAGAGCTGACTATTGTAGATCACAAAGTAGCAGAGATTAGTAAGTGAAGTGAAGAGGTGATGAGTGATGGTGCCCATTTTTGAGAACAAGGGGGATGTGCAGAATTGCAGTAACGATTGAGATATAAAGTTGATGAGCCATACAGTGAAGCTATGGGAGAGAGTAGTGGAAACTAGACTGAGAGCAGAAGTCAGTATTTGTGAACAGCGGTATAGCTTCATGCCTAGAAAGAGTACTACAGATGCAGTATTTGCTTTGAGAATGCTAATAGAGAAGTACAGAGAAGGTCAGAGGGAGCTACATTGTGCTTTTGTAGACCTAGAAAAAGCATATGACAGGGTGCCAAGAGAAGAACTCTGGTATTGAATGAGGAAGTCTGGAGAAACAGAGAAGTATTTTAGACTGAGACAGTGGTGAAGTGTGCTGTAGGTGTAACAGAGAAGTTCAATGTAGGGGTGGGACTTCATCAGGGATCAGCTCTGAGCCCCTTCTTGTTTGCAGCGGAAATGCACAGGCTGACAGATGAGGTTAGACAGGAATCTCCATGGACCATGATGTTTGCAGATGATATTGTGATCTGTAGTGAGAGCATGGAACAGGTTGAGGGAAATCTTGAGAGGTGGAGATTTGCTCGAGAAAGGAGAGGAATGAAGGTTAGTCGCAGCAAGACAGAATATATGTGTGTAAATGAGAGGAACCCAGGTGGAACGATGAAGCTAAAGGGAGTGGAGATCAAGAAGTTGGAGGATTTCAGGTACTTCGGGTCAACGGTCCAGAGCAACAGAGAGTGTGGAAAAGAGGTTAAGAAACGGGTACAAGCAGGTTGGAATGGGTGGAGAAAAGTTTCAGGGGTTCTTTGTGATGGAAGAATTTCACCTAGAATGAAAGGAAAGGTTTACAAAACAGTGGTGAGACCAGAGATGCTGTATGGTTTGGAGACAGTGGCACTGAACAAAAGACAGGAGGCAGAGCTGGAGGTAGCAGTAATGAGTATGGATAGGATCAGAAATGAGTCCTTCAGGGGGACAGCTCATGTTAGAGGAAGACCAAAGAGAAGATTTATAGACGTAGTGACAGAAGATATGGAGGAAGTTGGTGTGAGAGAGGAGGATACAGAGAATCGGGTCAGATAGAGGAGGTTGATTCGCTGTGGCAATCCCTGAAAGGGAAAAGCCAAAAGGAAAAGAAGAAGAAGAAGATTTATTTATATAGTTATTTATTTATTCTGATTTGTCCTCCCCTATCTAATTTGATATAGCCACAGTAAAGGTAAAACAAAAGAAAAAAGAAAAAAAATTGAAATATTTTTCATTTTCAATAGGCTAATTTGTGCTTTGGTGCTACGACTGTGTCGTATGGGACAAAATGAAGGTGATAATGAAAATGCCCACCTATTATAGTTTAGTCACAGCTAGAGTTACAGTTTCATTGAAAAACCTTCTCAAGTGTCTTAAGGAGCAAACACAGAGGTGATAAATGTATAACGGCAGAGATATAAATCACTTAATGTGGGCTCCATTGTTTAGAAAACCAAACAGTAGACAGCCTGGAGGTTGAAGTGTTCAGGAAATAATTTGTCATTTGCGAAAACAATGCATATATCTTAAGTACTGTCTCAAAGTTTGCTCAGATCTTCATCTAGCCAGCAAAAAACATTAAACGACTTTACAATTAAAATTAAAAAGAATTAAGATATATGTTTTATTCAGAAACATGTATGGCGCTCACCGATAACACTGAACAAGCTTGGAGTTCAATATTCAAAACCAGGCCCTGATGGAAGGATGGGTATCAAACATTTCAACAGTATGTCAAATACAAGAACAGAGTTTGCTGAACTTTCTGTAAATCCCATCAAGCAAATTTTTTTCTTTTATCTGCCAGAGAAAATCGGCCACGTTCCTGCTTTGTGAGTTAGCAAGCTGCAGACTGAATGGTGGATGTTTTTTGTCTGTCATGGCCAGGGACAACAGTGTTGATTCAACAGCCTCAGGCTATTATACCCATATTCCAGAAGGAATAGCATTGATGACAATGACGATCAAGCTGGTTGAGTGGAGCATTTTTAAAATGGTGTGCATGGATAGAGGACCCTGAATATTACATGGGGGTTGAAATGCGCATGTGAATCGAGCCTGTCTGATTGCAATGATTGCAAAAGTTAAAATGCTCATGCAAATATTCTCGCAGCTCCAGCCATGAAAGGCAGACTTATGGATTTTCCAGAGATATATTAGGAGGAAAATTGCTTGTTGACTTTCAGGGAGAAAAGCTGATGAAATTTAGAGCAATCTTAAGAGTAGACTCTGGCATGTTGGTAAAATGTGGTGGATAATTAATCTTCCAGCTTTTTCTCAGTTAAAAGTATTGGCCAAGTTTATAATGTGGACGCCTAGGAAGCCATTTTAATGTGGTAAGAGAGATCAAGTGAGAAAAAATGAGGGCAAGAACATGTGAAGGCTGTAATATCGAACTGTAAAAGTTGAAAGATCATTTCTGGAATAAAAATTTGTTAGTGTAGTCGCAGATGCCCAACTAGTGGACATGGCTGAAAGATGGAATGAAGTGCCATCACGGTATGGCTATGAAGCACACATGTTAAGTTTTTCATAATTGGTATCCAAAATACAACAATTTTCCCTTGAAATCACACTTTTTCTTTGTCTCCCGGCACCATTGTGATATTTTATTTAGGCCTGCAGTTAAAGGATAACAAGCCCCATTGGTTATGGTTTCATCTCTTTTCCTCCGGGCAGCAATTGCAAACTTCGAAATTCTTTGAAAACTGTTAGTCCATACTGATTTTTTTTTTTTATTCATTCTTTTTTTTTACGTTATGTAGCAATTGTGAGCAACTGACAGAAATGAGAAAACCCAAGAAGTGGTAGATGACTATCATGAAAACACAGTTACATCAATACCCGCAGAAAATTTATTCCTGGGTAAATGGTTGTTTGGACTTGGCTGAGGAAATTGAGCTTATCCAGCTTAAAGTGCAGGCTGCCGTGTAGTGGCTCCTAATGTCAATGACCACTTGTCAGAATAGCTAATGACTATGAAGCTGACAGCAAGGAAAAGAACAAGAAACCCAATATTAACAAAGGCTACATTAAAATTCTGGTGAAAAAAAAACAACTTTTTGTATTTCAAACATTGACAATATTACCAAGCTAATTTCTGAGCATATTTGGCAGAAAAAAAGTTTCTACTTCACTTGTGACGTCTCCAATGAGGTGAAAACACTCATTTTGATTGGCCACAATGAAACAATTACTGTCATTATAATATTTTTCAACAACTAATAAATAAAGTAAGAAAAAAGACTGTCTCATACACGTATGGTGCACATATGGACCTATGTAAGCAACATGTAACTGGAATGGCGCAAGAAGGCAGCATCGGGGCAAAAAATTGGGGATGAGAAAACACCAGGCCCTACAACAGTGAAAACACCACAACTTACATGAAGGTCGCCAACCCACACACAGTTGTGAAATTGTTAAGACCATATAGCCACAAGGAGAAAAGGTCTCCTGTGGAGTTCAGTTTTGGCCCTGAGGGCAATGACTCTTGCTGTGTGTGCACCGAAATCCCCTCCAGAGAGGCAATTGGTGGGAGGAATTTCAAATAATGCTAAGCAGTTTCTTCAGTATCAGCCTCTCTGACACATACTCCAGGAGTTCTTCTTTCTTTAAATGAACTGAAACGGTAAAATGACCTGCATTTATGTTAAAGCTCCAGTATTCTCAAAGCCAACCATTGAAAAGGTAATTCATGCGGGCAGAAGTGCTCACAGAAATAAGATTTTGGGTTTAAACCTGTGTCAGGGTGTCTTAACTGGTCATGAATGTGCAAATGAGACTGACTCTGTCAGTATGTCAACCAGTGATTGACAGGTGACCAGTATGGGAGTGAACCCCACCTCTTGCGCTATGTCAAGCTGGGAGTTGCACCAGTCTGCCACAAAGCAGGCAAGTAATAGAAACCATGGAAGGAGTCAGACAAGTCATCTGGCTCATAGTCAACTCAACACATTCTAATTTGCTTGAATGAAAAATGATGAAATGAAGGAATAGAAATGATGAGGTATTTGCACAAGAATTGACCAATTGTTCCAAACCATCCTTCTTAGTATTTAGACTTCTTGAATGTTTCGTTATTTTGTTGAACCAGTTGACCTTATTTCTTGCTTGAATTCTAAAAATGTGAAATTCATTGGATTATTTTTTATTTATTGTCAGGTTTTATTTGCACCTAAGTAATAAAAACAAATAACACTAGGAAACAAGTTTTGACAAAGGTTTGTCAGTGTTATCTGAGGTGCTGGTTTAGTGGGCTCTACGCCAGCCAACATTTGAAACCATGGCAACAAAAGTACCGCTGAATTTTCTTTGAACAACTCAGTACAAAAAATGAAATCCTTCGTCAATATTTCTTTAAGCATCTGTGCCTTGTTTTATGGGCTTTATCTCACAACATTCTTTCAAAAAGTGCTGCATGAGACAGACTGAAAGCAACTGATGTATACATGCACCCCAAGCTTCGATAGAAGGATTATGCCAAAGTAGTAAGCAAGGTGGCTTATTGAGAACATTCTCACTTCACTGCAACGGTTGTTGCATAGAGATTGCAGGAAGCTTCCAAACCCCACAAAAATACTGTGGTGTGAGAAATAGAGGGGTGGAACTCTGGTCACGCTGTATGACTGAAGATATTTATTGAGGACCTGAGAATTCCCTGACTTACTCAAATAAAAGACTATTTTCTCACAGTGGTGATGGCTTAAGACTAAGCATATGGGGCCACTAACCGAATAGGACGTAATAAATGATCAGGGGATGCCAGTCTTTCACTGGAATAAAAAGTAGACCTCAAATACAAGCTGGGTAAAATTTTCATTTTTACATTCATCCCAACATCAGTTAGAAAAACCAATGGCTCTGAGTGGACCAAAAAGGTAAAAAAAAACGTTTTTCAGTTTAATTCTACCTTCCTTTTGGGGAATATTTTAACTGGGCTAGTCTGCGTAGAAGAGGAAAAGGGGGGAAGGAAGAGGTTAAGCGATGAGCTTAAGATGGAGATTGGCTCCACCAAGGGGGGAGGAAGAGGTTAAGCGATGAGCTTAAGCTAGAGATTGGCTCCACCAAACTATCACCACATCTGCTATGTAAGGACCAGGATGAACATTTAAGAGGTTAAACCATGAGTAACACATTTGTTTTTCTTTGTCAGCCGCCCAATAGATTCAATGGCTTTGGGTTTCACCTCCTTAGCAGATTCAATTGTAGCTGCTTTAGACAATACTTTGTCACTCAAGTTGTATTCATGTTGCTTAGAGTACCATGTTTGCAAATTTTCCAATCGCATTCTTTATTGACTCGGAGAGAAGAGCTGATGGTTTGTTTAATTTAGATAGACAAATCAGATTAATTGATTGAAGCACCAAATTATTAGTTATTGTTTGATGATTTATGTCAACTAGATGAATATAAATCAAGTGGAACTCAAGCCTACAATGCAATACACTGTGACTACAATTGGAAGAGGAAGAAAATATAACAATCCAAGGATATTTCCCTGACAAAAAGAAAAGTTCACCGGGCGAGAAATCTCAAAAAAAGACAACAGATTTAGATTACACACAAAACAAATGACACAGGGCTGGCAGGTTTGACGCAAACAGACATTGCTGTGATGTCCTTTTTTGACCCAATGGTGAGGACAATAAAGAGACACTAAGCAAAACACGAAAGCAGGGAATGTGTTGTTCAAAGTAAAACGTGAAACAAAACAAAACTTTCAAGGCACACAGACAAATTTTAACTGCAGTTTTTTTGTTGAGGACTTCAATGCATTTTATAACGTCATATCTTATCGAGCTAAATTTCCAAATCTAAAATTACCATTTTTCCCTGAACTTTAGAGTAGTATCATTACCACTGATGTGTGAGTCCAGCAAGACTACATGGAAGTGGGAAACTTTAAATTGCGACTAATGGCATGACACCCAAGGAGATTGTACTTTTATTAAGAAATAAAGTTTTGAAATGACATGGAACACTGGCATTTTCTTCCCAGTCAATACGTATTATAATACATTTCTGTATTGCTGAATAGTTGAAGATTCAAGTAGTGGCTTGATAGTCAAGTCAAGTCAGATTTTATTTAAATAGCGCCAAATCGCAAACCAGTTGTCTGAAAACAGTTTAAAATGTAGAGCAGGTGTAAACCAAACTCTCTAAAAGGATTTACAGGTGCCCAATATTCACCCATAAATGAGCACTTGGCGACAGTGGCAAGGAAAAACTGCCTTTTACCAGTGCAGAAACATTGGACGGACCCAAGCACAATGTGGCTGCCTTCTGTCTCGACAAGTTGGGTTTGTAGACAGAGAGAGGAGAAAAGGACAGAGAGATAGAAAGCAAAAGTATGAAATAGACAGCTGGGGTATGAGAGATGGGAGGAACAGGCACAATTGATCTCATACAAATAATATTTATTAATAGATATGTATATTCATAAGATAAATAGCAAAGGTGGGTGCCTGGCAGGACCGTTGCAGTCGGTCAAGCCACACCCCCTGGTATCCTGAAATGAGAGAGCCCAGGGACTCAGGACAAGATATGAGGTTACTATCATGCATTGATGGAGTGACATAAGTGACTGGAGTGGGATGAAGGAGAGAAGCGAATCATGGCATATCCCTCAGCAGAGTAAGCCCATAGCAGCAGTACTAGGAGCTCGCCAAGTGTTAACTTTAGGCTTTCTAAAAAAGTTTCATGCCCTATGAATATAGCAATTGTGTAAGGTAAATAACCACAGTCAATTGCATGTTCATGGAAAGCTTTTTGCTAGAATAAATTTTAAAAAGATAAATAAATGAATAAAAATGCTGTGTCTAGTTACCTGTGGTCATATTGTTTCTAAACTGCAGTTCATCAGATTGACTTTGCTTGAGGCAATTGGGGTTCAAATAGTCACATGCAATGGTGTTTGTGTTGAGACAAACACAATAAACTTGCCACAAATCCCCGAGAAAGATTCACTCAAGAGAGCAGGATTGGTAATGTTTATTGGAACAGACATGTCACGGCTGATTGCAGACCACCATTGAGAGGCCATAGAGGGAGCCATCTGCTCAGATAGCATCTGGTTTCCCTCTGATGTATTAGCTGGTATAACAATTCAAAACACACAGGGGAACATTAAAATGACTAATACCATAATATGTAAAATATTTGAGTTGAGCTTATTTCCCAACAACTTGCCCTTTTTTTCTTTTCTTTTTCCAACTTTCAGAAATTTAAAGTCAAATAATTATTGATAATGCTGGCAAAATACAGTATGAAATACAACAGTGTAAGTCAAACATTTTTCCCTTTCGTTCTTTTCCCCGCTTTTTTCCACTTTAATATTCGACAGCATGTGCACATTTTTGTATTCTTATGGGAAATTTGTCCAGCATGTGTCTACCTTACCCTTGTACTATTTCTTAACACTTACAAAGTCAGTGGCTTTTAACTCTCATGGCATCAATGAAAGTAGAGGAGGGTTTTTTTCAAACTTTTGTGTCCCTCATACCTCGACCAAATATATTCCTATGTGTTTATCCATTGGTTTTCTTTTTATTTAATGTCTCATCTCTCCGTGCGAGTTTGTACATGGGGTGACAGTGGCCCACACTTCCCCTCTCTGACTTCGGTGCTGCTATCTCAAAGCCAGTTATTGCCCAGAGGGCCATTTCTATTTCCTTGTTTTGACTGAGGGTCCCTTCTCGCAGTTCTACGCCTTGATGTTCCCAGAGGTGACTTTTAACTAATGCTGCAGTCACCAGGGTGCAACGTCTCAGTGGTTGCCAACATGCACAGTAAGCCTTCCAAGGTCAAGGTCTAGGATTTGATTTTATCCCAAAGCCTCGATGGGAATTCTAAAGGATTTGCTTGGATGCTTCTGTTGTTAAAAGCAATAGAAATCAGAGCAATTTGGCCAGTAAATAAAATAATATATGATACATATCATCCACTATCTCCGTGTTTGTTGAATCTCTTAATAATTTCAGAACTAAACAGCAGTTGAGTGACAACTTGAACTCTCAGAGATGGTGTGTTGACAGTAAACAGAATATAAAATTGGTACTCATATTCAAACTAGGTGGGTACAGTGGCGACAATGGTTATTGCTTCTGCCTCAGAGCAAGATGATCCCTGGTTCAATTCTGACAGTGTGGTCTTTCGTTGTGGGGTTTGCATGTTGACCCCATGCAGTGGTATGCAGTGAGGATCATGGCAGATGAGGCAGGGATGCCTTTTGAGTCAAATATATAATTGTAAAAACCCCTATTCAATTGGCAGCATGCATAATCATCACTGGTAATGGTGCATGTCCAATCAATATTCCTCTCTCCGCACCTTGGGTTTTCTACCCTGGATTTGATCAGGAAGTGCGCCAATTCAGCAATTTTTGCTCAAGAAAATTTTAAATGTGATTCCAATCATGAATTTATAACACAGACCCTAAATTGCCTGGACGGCTGAATGGTTGCATTTTTTTATTTTCATTCATTTCATTAATCCCCGACAGGAAACTTCTCTCTGCATTTATCCCATCTTGGATGAACTATGAGCAGTTGTATCCTATTATGGATGAACCATGAGCGGTTGGCAGCCACTTATGTCCACAAGACCAGTTCGGGGTTCAGTGTCTTGCTCAACAACACTTCGACTGGATAGGGGGAGCACGGGAATCGAAACAGGAATGTTCGGTTCCAGGGACACCCATCGTAAGTCCCTGAGTTATATGAGGTCCTGTGATAGACTAGTGAACCTCTCACCCCTCGCCTCTCGCCCAGCAAGCTGGGAGAAGCTGGGGCCCCACCGCAGCCATTCATGCAGGATATGCACTGTGTCACAAACCAATTTTGTGTTGCTAACATGTTCAACACCGATGTGAATATGACACAATGGACCGTTCACCTGCTGGATATGAAAAATTCTTTGGAACAGAATGTTTGAACATTTCTCGAGTCCTACTGCATATAATATAATTGGTAAATCACAAATGTATGAAATTCAAGAAACTAAAATTCACATATTTAGTAAAATGAAAAGGAGTATCATGCATAAAAAGAGAGATGTAGTCATTTTGAAAACCTTTGTGAGATGTATATGTTGCCAAAATAGAAAAATAAATAAATCTGATTTCAATCTAAATCCTTCAACTGCCATGACTCCCACCTCGTAAAAAAATCAAAATATTAATTTTCCTGGTTCCAATATAGTATCTGTGGCATCATGAATCATGTCACAATACCATCATTTTCATTGAGTAGAAATGCACTGTGATACAGAGCAATGTTCAAGTTAAATATTAATTTTGGGAACAATAATGAAACAAATCTCTGACTTAGAGAAGCAAAGGAATTTTGATGGATTAAAAACATAAATTAGAAAAAAAATTGAGCTGCTAACCTGTTACATAACTTAGACTGCCACTCACTACAACTGATTTATTAATCATCGCACAGGACAAATACAAAACATAACATGAGTGAAGTAATGAAAACAATGATATATGGGGTGATGTGGCGCAGGCAGTAGAGCGCGTGTCCTTGGAGCCGAACATTCCTGGTTTTACTCCCGGCTCCTAGTGTGTCAAAGAGTTGTTGAGCAAGACACTGAACTCCTAACTACTCCCCTGGCAGTGCTAGATGGCATGCCAACTGCTCATGGTTCATCCATGATGGGTTAAATGCAGAGAACAAATTTTCCCACGGGGATTAATAAAGTATACATTATTATTTATGATGTCAGGGTAACCCTTAGTAATATTTTGACTGTTTACAATTGATCTCAGTCGCAATGTTATTAATATCTCTTCCTGCAGCAGAGGTAAGCCAACAAACAACTGTGATTATAGCTCTCCTTATGAGATCCCTATATCTGCAGTTAATATGGCGAAGCATTTACTTTGTCACCATGGTGATTCTGGCTTCAGTGATGTTAGTGACAGGTGTTATTTATTCAGTCTGTTCGTTTACCCAGCGCCGAGATCAGACCGCCTGTTCATTATGTGTGAATTGTAAAGCGGGCAGTGGTGAAGAACATGAATTGGTTGACTTAATGTGAAAAAGTCTTTGGAAATTATTCTTTCTGTATGCTTTGACTATGTCAGTGTGTACTTTACCAGGGTTCAGCCGGTATTGAGGTGAAGGGCTATTTCCTGGGTGAACGAAGGGGAGTGAGTATTGGAGGGCAAAATCGGCATGGGTGCACAGGCTTTCATGTTTGGATGTGTGTGCGTCTGTGCCTGCATGCGTGCGTGCGTGCATGCGTGTAGGCTGCTTCGGTTGTCATTTAGTAAATTAAAGACATCCCAGTTATTTTTATGTTTGTTATTCATCCATTGTTAAGGGATCAGTCATTGTGACGAATATGACAAATGAAGCTCAGCACCGCTTGATCTACAAACAAGTTCCTTTCAAGTCTTCCTACTTAGTTCTTCATCACATATTTTTGGCTTATTTTTTTGTTTTTTGATTTAATGTAACAGAATACAGAATACCTCCCCCGAGAGAGATCCAGGAGGCATCCTGACCAGCTACCCGAGCCGCCTCATCTGACTCCTCTATAAGCAGAGGAGTAGCGACTCTACTCTGAGCCCCTTCCAGATGGCCAAACTTCTCACCCGATCTCTAAGGGAGAGTCCAGCCATCCTGCGGAGAAGACTCATTTCAGCCGCTTGTCTTGGATTTGGAGGTGCTGATCCTCATCCCAGCCGCTTCACACTCGGGTGAGAACCACTCCACTGAGAGCTGGAGATCATGGCCTGATGAAGCCAACAGAACCACATTATCTGCACAAAGCAGAAACCCGATCCTGTGGCCACCAAACCGGATCCCCTCGACGCCCTGGCTGCGCCTAGAAATTCTGTCCATAAACGTTATGAACAGAATCGGGGACAAAGGGCAGCCCTGGTGGAGTCCAACTCTCACCAGAAAGGGGTCTGAATTGTAGCCAGCAATGGGGACCAAGCTCTGACACAGGTCATACAGGGACCGAACAGCCCGTATAACTGGGTTCGGTACCCATATTCCTGGACCACCTGCAGTCAAAACTGGTATAATGGTGCAGAAATTATATTAGTATTAGTATTACATACTAGCATATCATTATTTCATATTAGAATTTCTTTTAGTGCGATCATTTCATGGCTTATCTATTATTTCACCAAGGTTAATAATGTCTGCTTAAGTAAATACTTCTGCCGAACAATCCTAGACAATGGCAACATGTTTGGCAGCTGAAGAGAGATTCAGTCAGTCTGTGATGCCGAGTGATGAATGACCACTGAGTCCAATGCCTGTTATTTTCCCCACAAATAGATTTGGATTAAGGTTTTCCCTTACATTCTCATTAATTCTTCAAGGCAAACTCATTAGTTTTTTCGTGGGTTAGACAAAAATGTTGTTTCTGTCTTTAAAAGGTATCTCACCATAACCAGTGTTTCAAAGATATCCTCTCACCTCACTCAGTTTTCAATGACAATTGAATAATAATACTAGAGTGCAGTACTACACTAGAATCCATCATATCTTGTATTAGAGCACAACGGTTAAATTCATGTCAAACTCATTCAGTGGTATCCTGCTGCCCCCACCCCAGCCCTAACCTCCCCACCCAGCCCTCAAGGCAAATGCACACAACCGTCTCTCTGAAACCCCAGAAACATTCTAGCATCATCACAACAATTTGGGATTTTACCTTCTGTTTCCACCACCCTGCAGTTGCACCGGGGGATCTGCACTAAAAATAATTAGCCATCTTATTAATATTCTAAAAATTTGGAGCAAAAATGACAAAATATGAAAAGATGAGGCTACTAATGAGAGAGTGAGAGGAGTGAGAACAAATGTCTGGTATTGTAGCACATTTTAAAGCTGCTGACATCTCTTCTGATCTTTATTTTTTCGATGGTAATTATATTTCCGATCAATCCCAATTTCTCATATTGGACGTTAGTTTATGCTGTAACCTTTGTTCCGTTCAAAACATATTTTCCTCAACTAGTCACCTGAACTCTATGTAAAGCCTGGAGAAGAAGCAAGTGATAAGTAAGGGGAACTCGGACCATTAAAAGCTTTTTTTTTCTCCCCATACTTTGCATTCAGGTGGCATGGTCGTGCAGGGGAGTTTGTGTTTTCTCCCTGTGTCAACGTGGGTTTTCTCAGGTTTCCTTCCACAGAGAAGGTACATTCGAGAACCTAAATTGCCCAGGCGTCTGAATGAGAGAGTGAATGGTTGCATGTCTTTATAGGATCACCTGGCGACCGGTCCAGGGTGACCCCTCACTCACCCCATCACTTTTCCAGTAACACCTGGGATGGTCTCCAGGACCCCAGCAACCCTATGTGCAGGATAAGCATTGCTGATAATAAATGAATAAATTTGGCACTTATATTTTTCTCCAATTTATAAAGCAATTCGTTTAAAAAAAATTCCGTGTGTGAAACTGTAAAGACTCCCTGATGTAAATTGCACATGCACATGTAGTGAAAGCACTGGCAGTGTCGTTATTTGTGAGCAGCCAGAATTTAATTTAATTTTTTCCCATCAATTTTAGATTATAGGACCTTTGTTTCACTTCATTAATGCTGTAAGTGACTGAAACATTTACATTACAGCCCTGTCGATGCTAAACCATAATGATATCACATAAAACATTTCATAGTAACTGTCAATTCTGTTTTCGGTTTTGTTGAGCTTCAACTGTCTCTGTAAATTATTGCTTGTAGCCTACATAAAGAATGGGTTCAAAAGTCCGCAGATTGTCTTCTCTGAAAACCTAATGGAATTTATTTAGACCAACAGACAATACAATTTCAAGCCCGTCTACACATCAAGACAAATAACGAGCCGCGAGTTACCTTCGTTACACACATACCTCAGAATGAAGCAGGATGTGGGCTGATGATCAAACAGACGCGTACAACACAGCAGTTTAAGAATTTAAGAGAGCTACCAGGGAGACAGAGAGAGAGAGAGAGAGAGAGAGAGAGAGAGAGAGAGAGAGAGAGAGAGAGAGAGAGAGAGAGAGAGAGGGTGGAGCGTGTGTGGGTGAGGTCCCGTGCTGTGTCTCTCT
>CAAKHD010011717.1:69322-80552 GCA_901007705.1 Fistularia tabacaria
GGGGCAGAGAAAAAAACACACGCGTACAACACAGAAGTATAAAAAAAAAAAAAGAGCAAGGGAGAGAGAAAGAGGAGAGAGAGAGAGAGAGAGAGAGAGAGAGAGAGAGAGAGAGAGAGAGAGAGAGAGAAAGAGGTTGTAGCGTGTGTATGGTCCAGTGCTATGTCGCTATCTCCCCCTACTGGACAATTGCATTCAATGACAGGAGGCTGAGTTGCACAGCATTGAAACTGAGAAATAAATAATTAACTAGTCTTCAAATGATGCAACTATTTAAAGAACTTTGGTTTTGTATGAGGAAGTCTGGAATAGCAGAGAAATATGTTAGACTGGTCAAGGACATGTATGCTGGTTGTGAGACAGTGGTGAAGTGTGCTGTAGGTGTAACAGAGAAGTTCAAGGTGGAGGTGGGACTTCATCAGGGATCAGCTCTGAGTCCGTTCTTGTTTGCAGTGTTGATGGAGAGGCTGACAGATGAGGTGAGACAGGAATCTCCATGGACCATGATGTTTGCAGATGACATTGTGATCTGTAGTGAGAGCAGGGAACAGGTTGAGGAAAATCTTAAGAGGTGGAGGTATGCTCTGGAAAGGAGAGAAATGAGGGTTAGTCACAGCAAGACAGAATATATGTCTGTAAACGAGAGGAACCCGGGTGGAACGGCGAGGTTACAGTAAGTGGAGATCAAGAAGGTGGAGGAATACAGGTACTTAGGGTCAACAGTCCAGAGCAACGGAGAGTGTGGAAAAGAGGTTAAGAAACGGGTGCAAGCAGGTTGGGATGGGTGGAGAAAAGTTTCAGGAGTATGGGGGTGGTGTAGTGCAGGAGGTAGAGCGATTCTCTTTGGAACGGAAACTCCCTGGTTCGATTCCCCACTCCTCCTAGTGTGTCGAAGTGTTGTTGAGCAAGACACTGAACCCCTAACTGCTCCCCTGGCGCTGGCAGATGGCAGCCAAGTGCTCATGGTTCAGCCATGATGGGTTAAATGCAGAGAACGAATTTCCCCACGAGGGATTAATGAAGTATACATTATTATTATTGAAAGTTTTACAAAACAGTGGTGAGACCAGTGATGTTGTATGGTTTGGAGACAATGGTACTTAACAAAAGACAGGAGGCAGGGCTCGAGGTAGCAGAAATGAAGATCTTGAGGTTCTTTTTGGGAGTGACGAGGATGGATAGGATCAGAAATGAGTCCTTCACGGTGACAGCTCATGTTCGATGTTTTAAAGGTCAGAGAAGCCAGACTGAGATGGTTCGGTCATGTACAGAGGAGGGAAAGGGACTATATTGTTAGACGGATGCTGAAATGGGAGATGCCAGGCAGGAAGTGGAAGACCGAAGAGAAGGTTTATGGACGTCGAGAGAGAAGATATGAAGGTAGTTGGCATGAGAGAGGAGGATACAGAGAAAAGGGTTAGATGGAGAAGGTTGAGAGGTTAGAGGTTAGATAGGAGGGAGTTAACTAGACTGTTGATACAACTGTCAACAGCATCTGCATGTTGGTGATTGTGGATGTGTTTGTGTGTGTGATTGCATTGTCAGGGATTTGATATGGAATGTCTACTTCATTTTAACATTCAAAACAGAAATCAATATGAATGAAAAATGGTGTCATGATTCCAAAAAATGTCAAAAAAGAGAAGTCTCTAGGTCATTTCTGTTCAAAATTATGAGTTACTACAGAAAGAAGGGGAAAGTATTCAAATCACCCACCAGGAGGCGTCCAGCATGTAGAAAGAAAACTCCCCCCTGTTTATTTTTTTCAGTTTTAAATAAATGTCTTTTTTTAAGCAAATGGTTAGTGGTGCTTGTCAATTTGGGGCACGCTCAGAGGGAAGCGCAGGACGAAGAGCTCCGTATCTCACTGAGGAAGCTGTGACCAAGCAACTGCGTGTTCCGGCTGGACTAGGACTTAAAGCGGATTCAGACCGCACCTGGCCGAACCGTCAGGAGCAGCGGGATTACATGCAATGTACATCGCGGACGTTCATCTAGGGGCGTTGAGCTGTCGCGCAGCGCGTTCTGGCCCTCCGGGGCGTCACGTCTTGAGGTGTTTTGAGCATTGCGCGATCACGTGCCTCCGGAGCGGCCGACGGAGAGCTGATCTTTTGCAGCTCGACGCGGAGCGTCACCAAATCAGAGCGACCGCTGAAATATAACGAAATATAACATGATAAATTACACCCCCACCACCACACACACGCGCACATACATTATCCCTTATGTGGCCCACGGACCAAAATTTTTTAATTTTGATAGATATAAATAAATAACAATTTAATGAGACTATGGTGCTGAGGTCATGATGAAACTCAGAGGCAAATGAATGGCTGCCTGATCCTCAACACTTTCTATACTGATCTCTGCAAATGGATCCTTCTTGTCTGACAGTGATGTCACAATAGGAGAATATTCAAAAATGTAATCAGGCAATTACAATTCCAATGACATCGTCTGCCAAGTAGAGGAGAATATTTTTAACAGTTTAGTTGGCAGTGGGGGGGGCACACTGGTGCAGTGCTTAGCATTCCCGCCTCACAGCAATAAGGTCCCTGGTTCAATCCCGATAGAGGGCCTTCATGTGTGGAGTTTTCATGATCTCCCTGTGTCTGCATGGGATTCATCTCAGGTTTCCTCCCACAGTCTAGCCCAGACTTGTAAATGAGAGAGTGAATGGTTGTACGTCACTATATTTGGCCGTAGTAGTATCGTGAATGAATGAATGAATGAATAAATGAATTTAGTTGGCACTGGCCAAAGTGTGTACTATATACTGACTTGTGTCATTGGGAAAAAAAGAGGTCATGGCTCCTGTTGTTTGAAAGTGAGAAAACAGCTTTACAGCATAGGTTATACATAATTGTAATCTTTGCACGATTTGCATGTACATTCAGCACAGCTAAATTCCAGTGACACTGTGCACAACATAACTGAGTGGCTCAAATGTTGTCGTGTGTCGCATCTGTTTCGTGTTCCTTGGTTCCCTGTGTGTTGAACAGACGGGGGTCCGAGCATTCAGCTACCAAGCTCATATTATGCAGAACCACCTTCCAAATGGGCGGACAGCCTCTCTTTGTTTAAGAATGGTCTCAAAAGCCTTTTGAGAAACCTTACAGTCAAGGCTGGATTAGCCCCTAGCTACGTAAACTCCCTTAGGCTTAGTCTGGTGAGGGATATACCAAGATGCACTTCTCATTCCCCCCACGTTTCCTATCCTGTGTGTACTTATGTCCCTTCATCAGTGCATGATAGTAATCTCATGCCCTCGCCTGAGTCCCTGTGCTCTATAATTTCCCAGGTTCCCAGGGGGTGCGGCTTGATCCACCCCAGCAGTCTTGCCAGGCGCCAGCAACTTTTTCATTAATGATTTTTCAAGTAATTTTTGTATCATGTCAGCTGGAGTCATGAAACTATTTCTTCTTCAACTTCTTCGTAAGGTATCACAGTGTGTAATTCTGTGGTTTCGATATTCCTTTGCCCTTCTTTCCTGACGTCCGCTACCCTGACTGTGCCAAGCTCAGCAGGCCCTCTTGCACTTGCCCTTTTTTCTTGCCTGTGATGGTTGTTTTCTCCAGTTAACCGCTTCTTTATGGTATTTCAGAGAGTCATCTTGCTTCCAGTTCTGTTCAAAACTCACTTCCATACGTGAACAAGGAGAAGGCAGTCGCATGAAGTATCCTCCCTCAGCTTGAGATTCAAGATGATCCCTTTGCTCCTCGAGATGTTTGCCATCTTCTGTACTCCCTCCATCGCCACCACTTATCTTTTCTGATTTCAGGTGAGCTGTGTCCTTTGCTGGAGATTGTTGATATAAATGCAAGAGTAACTGTTATTATTAGTAAAAAAGATAGTTTGTGCCTGTCCCTCCCAACCCTCATTCCATCACTCTGTCTCACTCTTGCTTTCTATCTCTCTGTCCTCTCCCTGTCTCTTTCTAATCCAACCAGTAGAGAATGAAGGCCATCCACATTGAGCTTGGATCTGTCCTTGGTTACTGCTCCGGTGGGTTGCAGTGTTTCCTTGCCACTATCGCAAAGTGCTTGCGAATAAAGGAATTTTGGGTTTCTGTAATCATTTCATAGTGTGGTCCAGATGTGCTCTATAGGTAAAGTCTAGGAAAGTTTACTGCCTTTGCAGGTTATCTGCAGAGCAGAAAATCAGTTTGATGAATTATGATATACTTTTTGTCTTTATTAAGCCTGTTTTCATAATGTTAACGTAATTCAAAACTTTTCAATTCAGTATTTCTATGATACAGTCATCAGCAAAAGCTGGAGAGCTTGACATTGGTATTAAGTTTCACGGACTCGTCTTTCTTTTCTATCTTATGTTGATTTGGTTAATGTTAATAACAGTCAATCCCAGGGCCACATAAACAGAGACAACCATACACTCTCTCAGTTGCGCATCTGGTCAATTTTTCCAATTAACTAGCTGCATTTTTTGGACTGCGGGAGGAAACCAGTGAACCCGGAGGAAACCCGCACAGACACAGGGAGAACATGCAAACTCAACACAGAAAGGTCCCCTGTCGGAACCAGAGTCCTTCGCATTCTAAAACTGAATATATTCATTTTAATTTCGAGCATCTTTTCAGTTGGTATAACATCAATCTTTATGTCCATTAACTACAGTCAAATCCAAATTGTGCAGCTTCTTTTTTGATATATTCGCTCTCAATCCCAAGCACGAACCTCCAAACCCACTCACCCACAAACAGTTGGGTTACTCTTCTGCTTACACCACTGAGCACTGCAGCAGTAAATGAAGAGCTGTATATCTTACTGCTCATTTGCTGGTATTTGGTGGAGCATACTGTATAGCTCAAGTGGTATTTTCATTTAACCTTCAATGAATTCCACCATGAGCTTTTGCCTCAGCTGGTTAGTGCCCAGAGTTGTCAAAGCTTCCTGGCATGTCTTCATTTTCTTTTGGGGGAAGTTCGAATCGCCCATCTGATTCCAGCTGAAAAGAAATGCAGGGACCATGGGTATGTGGTGTGTCTCAAGTGATACTCAACATAATCTAAGAAGAGAGAAAGTGTATGTGGGGGGGGGTGACTGAGAAAGGGAGGGAGATAGAGGGAGAGAGCAATAGAAAGGAAAGAAAGCTTTGAAAAACAATGGGTCAGTCAAGGGTTTGTCCTTGAGAGCAGAGGAGCCGCTGAGTGTGTAGAATGGACACATGAGATGTTTAAGGTCACTATTTTCATCTCGTATAAGAACTGTATTGTAGCCTCCGTCCCCACTGAGATGAGCCGGACAACCTTCTTTGAGGTAAGTGAAGAAGTAATTAAAGCCTATAACATTTAATAGAATCCTCCGCCATCAGAAGCACTGGGAAGTCAGGTGGACCTAGGGTCAAACTAGTAGTCATGCAGTTGCTTTAGTTAGTTAGTTAGTTAGTTAGTTAGTTAGTTAGTTAGTTAGTTAGTTAGTTAGTTAGTTAGTTAGTTAGTTAGTTAGTTAGTTAGTTAGTTAGTTAGTTAGTTAGTTAGTTAGTTAGTTAGTTAGTTAGTTAGTTAGTTAGTTAGTTTTGGTCCAATTGAAATACCAAGCTAAAGTCTACTGTGACTATGACAGTTTGACCGTTGTCTAGAAACTGCTTGGAAACTAATTAGCTCTTCTTGGGATTAGTCTAATTCAAATGCAAAATATTTTCTTCATGTCACTGATCTTTAGTTTTGTTTAGATCTGTCAGATTCAGCGTAATCACTAAATAGCTCTTTAATGAGGCCTGAGCCACTTGAGACATCAGTGATCAAACTTGGGTCACGGTCCGTTTTTCTCAATAAAAAAGTACATGACAGGATTCCCACACATTGGGGGAAACAATGTATATTCAACATTTCTTTCTAAATGTAAGGCTAAGATGGTTTAGCACACAAGGAGAGGCTTGGCTGTACAGACAGCTGGTGCTTAAGGGGGGGCATGTTGTCATAGGAATTGTGTCTAATGCAAACTGTTCCCTGTTTAGATGGTTTGTATTCATAATAATAACAGACAAAATCTTTAACTTCAAGGTAATAAACATAAGAAAAAAATAACCATTGATTTTACTGATGGATTTTATGTGAGTTTTTTTTTTCTTTTTTTTTTCTGATAATTGATTACATGCATCAGTACTGATTGGTCCAATTTGGTATTCTAAAAGATTTTGTCCCATGTTTATACATGTTGTATTTAGCAAAGTGAGAGCAGAACGTGGCAATAACCCAACTGGCATATCAACAAATGTGGACTTTGTTCAGGTCAGTCATTCATACCTGTCGGACAACGTCTGCACCTGGATGGAAATCGAAGGATATTGGGACTGCTGACTGCTGAGCTCTTTCATGACACAGGACAGTTTTTCATCCAAAAATGTTTGATATAAACTTTAAATATAGAATAACTGAATAAGATTTAATTGAACTGAAGGTCCAAGCTTGGCTTATTTACACAACTCTCCGGCTGCATTTCTCACCTCATTGTCTTGACGTTCGGAAGCTGACAAGCAAATTAAAGAGATTTCCCTCACAGACAGCATCTGCTGCTTATTCAAAGTATTCTCTTGGGCAGAAAAGACAGTCACGATGGAAAAACTCCAGAGACTGGCTGCATATATAATAGACACATGGCCATCAGCTCAGCTTCTAGTAGACATTAGAGAGACATGTTTTAATTTGCTAAAGTCTGAAAAGCATAGAAGCATGTTTAAAAAATGTTATGAAGCGCATGTTTTATAGTATTCACACTCACATCTTGCTTTTTGCTTGCCGTGTTTTCTCACAGGGCCCAATTGGGATTACTAAAGTGCCGGACACGTAATTTGCTGTAAGTGCAGCATCCCTCAGGATGTGTGCCAGTACATGACAATTCTTTGGACGTTAGCCATGCTCTCAGTAGCCAGTACTCGCTGCAAATAAATTAGCGAAAAGTCTAATCTTTTTTAAAATACATATTACTCAGCTAAATGGAATGGGTAAACTGCAAGTATTTTTACAAATATATAAAGTGCACAAAATTATTATTATTATTATTATTATTATTATTATTATTATTATTATTATTATTATTATTATTATTATTATTATTATTATTATTATTATTATTATTATGTTGTGTTTTTGTGTTTGTTGTTGTTGTTGTTGTTGTTTTGAACCTAGGTAAGAAAATATTTGGTGGATATATTCCTTTACGTTCCCAATGTGAGTTGCCAGAACTGTTTGGAACCATCATCTCGAACAGAAGACTCTGCGGATCAACGTACAATAAGATAGTGGAGTATTTAACAAAGAGACTGGACCAGAGTGTCAAAGCCACAAACCAGAACCTGGAGAGAAGTGAACAATAAACCTGTCCGATGGATCTTGGATCAAGGGCTCCTCATCTCTTTCAATTCAGGCATCATAGCATTGCCTGGCATAAAAAAAATATAAACTGGGCTTGACTGCTGTCTTTGAAAGAAAATAAGATTTGGAGGATCTGTTTCTAAGCTGAATACATCAGATGTAAATTTTGCATTTGTTTGCCTCCCTTCCAGTGAAAAATTCCTACAGCAAATGGGAGACATACATTGTATAAACAGGGTTACATGCAATGTATCTCTTGGAGGATAGTCATATCCCAGAATCATAAATCCATAGAATCAATTTTTTCGATGCCATGAGCTGCAGGAGCCGCAGGCTATTTCAGACAGTCAGTTATTCTTTGTTTGGGCTTTTACACATACATTTACACTAAAGTATATGTCAGGAGAGCAGGTATAGAAGGAGAGTGGTTTCACAATTTGACATTAGTCGCTGCTGAATTCAGAAACAGCTGTATTAGACATACAATCAAATCACACATTCGCACAGAACAATAAGCTTTATTTATGTAAATGATGTGTAAGTATTTCACTGATTATCTGAAACGCAGCAGATGATGACCAGATATATCAATGCCAGTCATCGTCACAGACCAATGTTTATTCACCACCAAAGTTTTGTCGAACAGATAACAGCTGGTTTTCAGTTTAGTCAAAATGAGATGGAGTGCATCACAGAAACAGGAATTATTCAGCCTCCGTTGTCTTCACAAGTTCTCTATTGTTTTCTTACAGCTGCTCCACACTCACACACTCATTTGCATGAGTAACTGTCACTGATGCAATTTAGGTAGCTTGTATAATTTGTGGTATTAATATGCAATAAATTCACAGCTGCAACCTTCCTGGATGCTACAAGGCCTTAACTGAAGATTTTCTTTACAATTAAGATCATTCGTTTATCATCTGCTCTCTGGGTCGCAGGGATGGGCTGGGGCCTGTCCCAGTTGTCATTGAGCAAGAGGTGGGATTCATCCTGGACCAGTTGCCTGTTGATCAAAGGGTCATATATAGAGAAAAACAACCTTTAACTCTTTCATTCACACACCCGACAGTTAAATAATCAAGCAGGATTTATTTGTTTGTTTTTACTTATTCATGATTTATCTATTTTGATTTATTTATTTTTATTAAAATGGATTTTGGAATTTCTTCCGTGGCTTATAATTAAGCACAGTGTTTCATCACATTATTATTATGTGCTGCCTGAAAAGCCCCCCAAAAAATCAATGAACGATGCCTCTGGGGCTGTTTTAAAGTAAAGTGGAAAATTTAGGGCAGGTTGTCAATTGGCAGAGAGTCGGGTTTTCGGATCGATTGCTTCCCTCGACTGTATGAGATATTCTTTCCAATTGAGGTGACTATGACAGTATTAGTAAACATGCATAAACAAGCATACACAAACAAGAATATCACCTTTTAAGTGAAGAATCAGTTGTTCAAAGTGATCTAATAACCCAGCTCCACCGTAAACAGTTGCCATGGTTCTTGGCCTTTATTGTGCTTAAATAACTGCAAGCAGCTTTGCTTGAAATTTCCATCCAGGTCTTGTATTTCAGGCTGGTACTTCAGGCACAAAACGCTCTTTGCTTGGAAAACAAAATTTAGACTTGAGTTGCCCTTGTGTTCACTGAGCTCACCCTCGACAGCGATCTGCCTGACCTGATCAATCAGCAGTGGCCTCTGCTCCCATGAGAGGACCAAAAGCGTCAGATGGTTAGATTTACAGGGGTGTGAGCACTCTCACCTTGCATGTGCAAAACGATACCTGAGTGCTGTCTGTGCACGCACATTCATATCATCCTTTGTCCATGCAATGCTGCAGGGAAGTTTTAACAGGTTCAGATCACATCCATCTATTTCCCAGGATGCCCCTTTCTGAGGCTTCAACGTGTCCTTGAAAATACTTAATTTTGTCAACAATGTTAAACTGCTAAATCTTAGAAATAGCAATAAGTAGATGTTTGAAAGATATTAGTCAAGAATTTGAATAAATATACCACATATCAGCATTTCTCTCCTTGTAGAAATATAACACATCATTTTAAGTTTGAATTACTGCCATCAAGAAAGGTTTTATAGTGATATGTACATTTTCTTTTCTTTCTAGTTACTTTCATTATTCTTCCATCATTGGAATACCTAAAAAAGACTGAACACGAAATTATGGTAAAAGCAGATTGCATATGTAATCTTTCTTTCTTTTTCTCTCATCTCTTTCTCTCTCTCTCTCTTTCTCTCTCCCCCTCTTGTCTGCTGGTTTCCATGTTCCATCTTCAAATCTAACATGCTCATTCACGTGTAATGTTCGCTTACTGCTTTCTTTTCTTTCTTTCTTTCTCTCTCTTCCTCTCTCTCTCTCTCTCACACACACACACGTATGCACACTGACACATTGTTCAACATTTTTAGTATTTACTCCTTCTTTACCCATAGTTATCAGGGTCATCAGATTTCATAGTTTTAATGCCCATAATATCAGCATTAATTATATAAATGCCAGAAAATCCCAAGCATTTGTAAAACATATTTTACTGCTCTCTCTCTCTCTCTCTCTCTCTCTCTCTCTCTCTATCTATCTATCTATCTATCTATCTATCTATCTATCTATCTATCTATCTATCTATCTATCTATCTATTTATCTATCTATTTATCAATCATGATAAATAAACCAATCTTTTTGTCGATTTAAGGACAACACGCGCTGTTGACGTGAACGGTGTTCAAGCAAGAACCTTTAAGGGGTTCCTCTGTTCTCAAGGGGAGAGAAACCTCCTGAGGGTCAATTGGTTGACGATGACTTTGCGGTACAATGGCACGGAATGGCACAGAGTTGTTCCATAATGACAAGGAAATGAGCAAAAAAGAGTCAATATCATTTCATAATGAATTACATCGTAACATAATACAATGGCACAACAACCTTAAAGTGGAAATTATTTAAGTACAATTCAGATTATTGTCAAAAGAGAGGAAAAAATATAGGGTGAATAATTAATTAAAAAGAATATACAAAATTCCAAAGATTTGTTTTCTGTCTCTCTCTTTCTCTCTCTGTCCGTGTGTCTCACTCCCTCTCAATCTCGACTCAGCAAATCTTCAGGTATCCATTAGCAGGTTATCACACTGCCCGGCGAAGGAACCAATTTATCTAGGAAAGCTCTGTTGAGCAACACAGTGTGGAGTGCTTTCAGGGCAAATTATGTTCCATCGCCCAACCACACCACACCCAAAGCCCCCTGCATATGCCATATATCAGGACTGACACGGTCTAATTAAAATTAAAGTTTTCTTTCCTTTTTTTTTCCTCACATTCCTCTGACAAACAGATTGGGAGAGGCTTCAGCACTTATTCTTCCTGGGATGTGAGAGTATGTCCAAAGTTAGACCCAGGAGTTTCAATGAAGTGGAATGTGCAATGGTTCACCTTAAAACTTAAGCATTATTTACTGTACTATTAATACTGTATGTTAACGGTGGTATTACTATGATTATGGGATTTATGGATAGGACAATTTTTGTGCGTGTTTTTTTCTCTAGGTGGAGGTCCTGGATGTCAAGACAGGGAAGCAGCTATTTTTTTAGACAAGGTCAGTTATCATGTTGATGTCATGACCAAGGCTAATACAACATCAAACTCTATCGGACTCCTCTGAAATACATTCACCTCATTTAGGTGGAGCCTTACTCAACAATAGGAGAAATCAAGAGCCTAATTCTCAAGTCATGTAGGATTGTTGATTCGTGAGCATGTGTGTGTGTGTGTGTGTGTGTGTTTGTGTGTGTGTGTGTGTGTGTGTGTGTGTGTGTATGGGTGAGAGAGAGAGAGAGAGAGAGAGAGAGAGAGAGAGAGAGAGAGAGAGAAAGAACAATGTT
>CAAKHD010011717.1:80572-104704 GCA_901007705.1 Fistularia tabacaria
AATGGCTTTTTTTTGTTGTGCGTGTGTGTGTGTGTGTGTGTGTGTGTGTGTGTGTGTGTGTGTGTGTGTGTGTGTGTGTGTGTGTGTGAGAGAGAGAGAGAGAGAGAGAGAGAGAGAGAGAGAGAGAGAGAGAAAGAACAATGTTTGGAGTTGTCTGTATTTCTTACAAATTTTTAAGTCAGTCTTCGTTTTTTTTGTTCTTATTTCGTTTTTTTCCCCTCTTTTGTTAATAGCTTTAAGTTTAAATATTTCCACTTTGAGGTTTTTTTGCTATTATTTTATGTCATTATGTAGTTTATTATGGAATGATAATGACTCTTTTTTGCTCAATTATCATATAATTTCAAAGCAATTTCCTAGTGTTTTCAAGGCTATTCTCTTAATATGTCCCAATGGCATTTCAAGGTCATCGTCAACCAGCTGAAGGGACTTTAGGGAGAAGAAATGTTTCCTAAGACATTGGCAAAAGGCGATACTCAAAGCCCCTCAGGATGTCCTCCACTCTTTAGAACTAAGGGACCTCTAAAAGGTCTTAGATCCTAGATATATAGACAGATAGATAGATAGATAGATAGATAGATAGATAGATAGATATATAGATAGATATATAGATAGATAGATAGATAGATAGATAGATACATACATACATACATACATACATACATACATACATACATAAATACATACATACATACATACATACATACATACATACATACATCTGTATACAGATGGATAAAACACCAATGTTAGAAACACCTAACAACATAAAAATTTATGAAAAAAGTAGATAGATATGACAGAGTACAGTCCAGATTTCAAAATAAAGACAATAACTTGGTAAGGAATTAAGTTCGTAACTTAGTAACTATTTTAATAACTTTAGCAAGTAAAAAAATCTTTCCCTTTTAAATTGTGAGTTTGGACACTGAGGAGAAGTATCCAGCTTTTGGCATAATTTTTGCCCACAGTAAACTGGAAGTTTAGCTTTTTCAAAAAATGTTTAATTTACTCATATTGTCTGATTGGAGCCATCCCTGAAGAGAGTCAAGTTAAGAAAAAAAAACATGTAGTCCCAAAGCCCAAAGATCTTCATCTGTGTGCTTATCAGTGGTCAGATGTTACCAATTTTTTCTCGACCCTCAAGCAATTATCATCAACAATCGGCAAAGAACCTTGCATAATTCCATTGTGATCAATTATTATTGGGCATGAGGGCAAAATGTGTGTGTGCATGCATCCAACTGTGCCCAACACTTTGTGAATATTTGTTAGCATTTGATTTGCTCAGATCCCCAATGGTATCCAGCACAACAGGCCCTGAAGCTTGATCCCAGTAAGTATCAATCTGAAACATTGGTGTAAAAGTAAAGTTACACCGGCTAACATCTCAGTCGTACTCCAACCTACATGCTACCAGAAAACCGCTAGATTGTTCTTATGTTTGCTATTGAGTTAGGATTGCAGGTACCCTTTAACATTCAGTCAGAAATGATGGTTGTAAAAGTGTTTATTGTTGTAATGGGAAAAGTGAGTCCATGATTAAAAAAAAACGTAACTTGCTGTCGAAATTACACAGAGAGTAAGTCAATATTCCAATATTTTCTTTGTCAATTAAAGATATTCTTATGGATGTTCTTCAATGTATTAATAATTCTTAAGATTACCAATAACTCATTGATATAAGTCAATTGGATTTTTGATTATTATTTCGGAATATAGTTTTTCCTTTTTTTTTATATTACAGTCATTCTAAGCACTTTTAACTGACAGTTGTTTGAGGTCAGACTTGTCTAAAAAATAGTATGCAAATGGCTTGTTGGGAACTGTTGGGAAACTAACCCGTCAGAAAATAGAAATATAAATATACCTTCAGTTACATAGAATTGCATTTAAAGTGTCTTATTCAGAAATATATGTTCAATAGTTCCAAGAAACTATTCAAAAGTTCTCATGTGTACTCATCTGAGGCAACCGTGATTCTTTTTCTGTATTGGGACCATCATGGGAATAAATTTAAATAGTGTTGAACTTTATTTAACTTGTAAGTGTCATACAAAGTTACATAGTTTTGTTCCAGAGCTACACCAGTGAATATATTGAAATAAATTGTTAAATAAATTAATGAATAAATAAATAAATAGCACCACATTCATAACTGAGATGGGGAAAACACTTGTTTCGATTTTTATTAATTCATTGATTTGGCCTGATATTATTATTCCCTCAAAAACATATATTTCTGACTTACAGTTTGTTCCCAGCAAAACGGGATGCCATGTACTGAACAGAGTTTTTGCACCTACCTATGGTAGAGAAAGCAGATTACACAAATATGTGTAAAATCCATATGGGGATGGTAGCAGTAGATCTCAGGACGAAAGCAAACAGGATCTAGAATACATTGTTTGTTGTCATATTGTTTTGCAATGATTTTCAAAGAACGAATCAGAATAAATAGTTGTATAGGCTATGAACAATATTGCACAACAATAAAATAACATTGTTTTCTCAATTTGAGGGGTAACTTTCATTTCTTTTTGAAAATGATGAAAAAACAATGCTTAGTTTTACACTGGCAACATCCTGCCTTTCCCCAAATAGCTATGAAAAATCAATTAACATGTGACACAAACACAACATCAGGCCTCCATTGGATAAAGATGGATAATAATCAAAGGTCTTCCTCTGGTACTCCTGCCTGGCAGCCCCAATTCCAACAATCGCCTACCAATATATTCACTACCCCTCCCCTGTACATGACCGAACCATCTCAGTTCTGGCTTCTCTGACCTTCTCCCCAAAACATCGAACATGTGCTGTCCCACTGATATACTATATTGAAATTAAGATCATTTTCGTCAGCTCTTTGCATTTGAAACGGTCTTGTGGCATAAAGATTCAGAGAGGGGATTTTTGTGGAGCGCAATCAGAGCCAATTCCTTTGAGGGCATGCTTAAAATGCAATCCAATTCGTGAGGCCTATTATCATCACTGTACCTCTTGAGATGTCAAGTAGAAAGAATATGCTCTGGTAAAATTGATGCAGATTTGCACAATGGCATCTAAGTATCAGCTCCAGTTCATAAAGCCTTGCACTCTTCCTGCATAAATTAAGTATGATAAATCATGTTGGGTTATCATATTCAAAAATTATATAGTAGCATAACTATATTATTGTTACATTACACACTCTGTAGTTTCGACACAACCAAAGTTTGTCATTCCTCTGGGTAGCAGAAGCGATTGCAATTCCATCTCTGAGAATCTTTCTTTTTTCAGGGGGAAATCTCTCAGAGATGGTGATATATTGCAGAATCTACCTGTTGGGACCACTGCCACCATGTTCTTCAGAGATCTTGGGCCACAGTTTTGTTGGACAATGATAATAGATGGCAATTTATTTGGTTCCTTAATATGTTTGCATATTATGAGACATTAGAGTCAGAGATAGTTGACACATATCTGCAAATGACAAGCCAAAGACAAACTTGTTGTGGAGACCGCCCCCCCTCGGATGAACACAAATTACTTATGCCCTGCATACTTCATGTATATTTTCCAAGCTCTTTGGTTATAGGAAAACCATAATTGATATGGTGGTTCAAATGGGTTTTGCACCATAAGTTTCCTCAATTTATTATAACTTTTAATCACATAATCTTTCCATTAGCAGCCCTTGGTTGATAGTGGATCAGCAGTTTTGTATTTAGCAAAAGAAAAAAGAAAAAGAAACTGACAACTTTGCAGCTCCCGACACACCTTTTTTGCAAACTTTTACCATATGCTCTTTTAATATGTTAAAAATGAATCTCCACCATAGCGATATAATAAAATTACCATTGTATAAATGTGTATTACAGTTTAGCACACATGGTTTTTAAAATAAAATTCCAGAAATGTTGACTGAACTAATATCGTAAATCTGTTATATTTCTCATTTTCTAAAAAAAATAATCAACACACCATTAGGATGAAAGTGCTAACATTTTCCTGTCTTTTGAAAAATGAGTTATTAGGTTTTTCTGACAGAGTACATTGGACCTCTCATAATCTACTTCCTTATATTTACTCACACAGATATGCATTTACCCCCAGTCCACACCCTGTTGTCTCGTAAGTGGTTGAAACAAATCTGTATTCGCAGGTAAAAAAAAAAAAAATTAAAAAGTTATTGGCATGCCTTTGAATTGTTCTCCAGAAAAATATGAATGTACTTTGAACTTTTCTGAACCACAGTTATCACACACATCATTTTTACGTCTAATTCATTTTTCAAACAAAAGGTTCATTTTCAGGGAGTATTATTCAGGTTTGCTATATTTTTTGCACCAATTTGCACTTTCTTTGTTTAAATCAAGCCCACATTTTTGATCACACTATGTCCAATTTATTTCATAACAATTCATGAAAGTTTAATCTGTAAATTAAATCTCTTGAAAAAGACTGTGGCACTAAGTTCAAAATTATTGAAATTAATGTGTTTTTGACCTCGCCTCTCAGACGAGCATGTGCCTGTCACACTTGCCACTATACTAAGAGGTTGATAGAGACTATATTTGTGCACCGCTTCTCCCATGGGACAATACCTCTAAGGACAATCGTCAAGATAAGGGCATTGCTACCCTTGAAGTAAGAGCCTCTTGTTATTGTAATTGCATGCTATTGTTAATGAGGTCACATTCCTTTTGGACATTAAGGAAAAGATGGTTATGATGCTAGTTCTGCTAATGCAAATAGAGAGATTGGTAGTGTTGATTATTTTATCTGAAAATAATATATTGAAATACATTCTTTGCTAAAGCTATTTAGCAAGTCACAGTTTCCAACTGTAAAGATAGTTTGTGAGACACCCTAGGTGTCAATCACCAGGCAACTGTTATCCACAATGCATTTGTCACAGATTTTCTCTCATCTGCTAATGTAACCATCATTTACTGTATATACGGCAAATCAGATGGCCTAAAAGTTCCTCCAGCTGAATGTGGATAGACAGATTAACATTTTTGATCTTGGTTACAGCCAATTTTTCCACCCCTGTACACCTGGGCTCACTGTCCCGAAATATAAGAATGTGTACACATCTCAGGAGAATTTCCAAATTAAGCTTGGTTATGCGGAACTAAGGTTCTGAGTAAGTGATACATGCGGTTGCATTTATTCATTCGATGATTTTGTCTCTTTATAATGGCTTCATTACTCATAGTTCACATGAGCTTGTTTAAAATACAGCAAACCAAAAAAAAATAAAAGATGGCAAATAATTCTTAGCATCTCTCAGAGTCTCCTCATCTGCTGCAGGTAAAGTTGGGTGGTGGATGACTCTTATTAAAGGCCCCAATTCTCTGAAAAATTGAACAATTGATCTCCAATCCTATTTTAAAGCCCTGCGAAGACCCACACCTTTTTCAACATCCTTTTACTGACTTGAACAGACTGCCCCTTCAAAAACACATCTTAAGGAGAATTTATTTACAGGAACTTACCCTTCCCTTCACAACCGGTGTCTTTAATTTTGACTTGATGTGATGTCTTTGAATGGTAAATCAAAAGTTTTGTGTTAGTGGATATAAAAAAGAATAATTTCTAACTTGCTTTGTGTATCGCTCCTAGAATTGTATATATTTCTGGGGTCTCTCAGCCTGGTTGGCCTATTACATCAATCACCCTTTATATACACCTCCAAGTAAGTGTCCTGCAAACACACATTCACTCAAGTTTCACTTATGCTATTCACCAACTCTTGACTGCTTCTTTTTCTCAGCCTATGGAGATCTACAAGTCAGCTGTGCATTAGTCATATTTGTGGTATGTATAACAATTTGGTATTTGCAATGTGGTACATGGAAGGACAGTAACATAAGGGGTTTATTTTTTATTTTTTATTTTTTTGTCCTGCTCTAGCTATGTGAACTGGGCAACTTCTCTATTCACTTAACTCTCAGGGGAGATGGTGAGTTGGGTTATATTCAGATAAACTAAATGTGTACATACAGGATACAAGTTGTAGACGGAATTGTACTATGACTTACGTCATCCAGTGACAAATTTACATATTTGTGTTGCTAGAGTAACGGTGCCCAGTGCTCTGGACCAAATTGAAAGTCTACATTATATGATGGTCTATACTGTTCTGACCCACAGGATGTAAAATGCAGAAAAGTAGGTATTTTTGGTTTTCAAAATATTTCCCAGGTTCCAAGACAAGAAGATTCCCTTCACCCACGAAGAACCCTTTCACGTGGTTATTTGAATTAGTGTCCTGTCCGAATTACACAGATGAGGTAAGGTTTTCTTAAGCAGTCGTAAAATCGATCCACATGAGTTGCAGCGGCAAATTGACTTTTTGGTTGATATTTTGATATTTTTTTCAGGTCGGAGTTTGGTTAAGCTTTTCCATCATGACCCAGTGTTTGCCAGGTATTGATATGTGAATCTATCCACTTAATCAGCAAGTCCTGTGTTCAAATGTTTGCACGTCTTGTCTTCCAGTGGCATTTTACATTACTGTTTTTTATCCAGATGACCATCTGGGCCAAAGGGAAGCACAGAGCCTACAGCAGGGAATTCGAGGATTACCCCAGTCTTCGGATGGCAATTACCCCCTAATTCTCTGATCGCAGTGGCTCCTCACAAATCAAAAAGGTTTTGTTCACTGAGTTTACCGCTGCTTAATCCAGTTCAAGTTCAGTTCTATGCAGTGCCCTATAATAGTGTCTTAAATGACTTGGTGAACTTGAGAGCAATGTGACAGTGAAAGTTCTAGTGTGATTTTCATCAATTTGGAAAATTGCCCCAAATGAGGAAGTGAGTGACTGGTTGGTTGCCTCTATATGTGACCCTGCGATAGATTGGCAACCAGTCCAGGGTGTACCCCACCTCTCGCCCAATGACAGCTGGGATAGGCTCCAGCATCCCCCGCGACCCTGAGTGCAAGGGCCAGACGATGGATGGATGACTAGTTTGTATATGAATAAAAAATCTAAGTGGAGTAAACTTGAAAAAATAGACAGACAAGTTCTCACTTAAAAATTTGTTTATTGAACATCAAGTCATTGTTCAATATTTCATGCAATGTGGAACGCAGACAACAAACAATACTGACACAATAAAGTTGAATAGACAGAACAATATGTTGGTGGCAGAAAGTATCATAAAGCTGAGCTGAGTTCATAGCAGCAGGATGATTTTGTAAAAACTAATTGTAGTGCAGCAGCAGCAGATTCTCATTTGATTCTTCAAGTCTGTCCGTCTCCTCTTCAAAATAATGTTGCACCAATAAAGTGCTAAGACTACAACTCTCAGTGTGCTTACTTCATTCAGCTCATGAAGGCAGGAAGATAATCATCCTTGGCATTTGAAGCAAATACTGAGAATCTTTCTTTGGGAACTCAATTCCCATTGAGCTCCCATGAAAAGCTGATATAATTCGCTTTTGAGATTTCATCAGTCAAAGTCATAGCGCTTGTCAACAGTCTAAAGCTGGTAAATTTGGCATGCAAGGTCTACAAGGTGAGTAGAATCCGGAGCTTATAGCAGGCACATTAATGCTACACAATGTCAGACTATTATGCTGGCTAAACCTGTTTGCCAGAAGGGCAAAACTAAACACACATAATCATCTTTCACACAGGACAAATTTAGTTTATTCTTTAAGAGACCAACTCCTTCATAGACTGCATTTCAACCATTACTTCAGTACAGTAGATTAACAATGGCCCCTGATTTATCAGCTCTTTCTAATGTGGATAATATATGAAGACTTCTTTTACTTACAGTCAGAGGACACATCCAGTTTTTCACTTGCAACTTTTTGTGTCCCAGAACTGATCCTGCTCACTTTGTTTCCTTCCATCAGAACAGAGGTGAGACATGACAGCCAATATTTGTAAGAAATCATCTCACTTATGGAGAGCTTCTCTCTATAAAAACAAACACGCATTTTCTCAAGCAGCAGTACAAAACTGCTCAATCACCGCCTCAAACTCTTAAATGGTTTGAGATCAATATCTCGCTGAGCTCCCGCAGCTTTTGGATGCAGCACAATGGTGTCATCTTCTCTTGACTGTTCTTTTGCAAAATTCACAAAGACCTACAGAGGCAAAGAGATATTGTAAGGAACAGGATTGTAAGGTTTATTTCAAGCATTAGTTTTGTATAAGGCATCTTTAAAACGTGTAATATTTCAATGGGTAGGCCTGTCAAATGTTTTAGAAATTATTTATTCACATTCATCTCATTCACCTGAGCTGTGATTTTTTTTTATTAAAGCTGCAGGCAGCATTCACATGTGTTTTACAGATTCTATGACAAATATGCAATTTTTTCAGGGCTCCTTCACCTGGTCAAGGGTAGTCTGTGACACTGAATAGTCCTCTATGTTGAGCTTATCTTTGTTCGCAAGGACCATTTGAAAGATTCTTGCCAATGAGGAGGAGGAGATCTTGTACTGCAGGGTGTTAAAGCGCTTCTCTCTTTGGATGCAGCCAGGGAAGGTGCTTTCCATGAAGGCCTCTGCAGGGTTCAGATCTGGGGCACAACCATCTTTCACAGCCCGTAACTTCATTGTGACCACATAGCCATCACCAAATCTATATTCATAAAATATGGATAAAAGCTAAATTACGTGGGTTTTAGGTAAGAATTACAGTTTGCTTACGGTATTGGACAAAGAAGAAAGGACCAACTTGTATTTGAGGTGCTGAGTTGTTCCCAGACATTTGAACGATCCATTCACCATGATAGCTACTCGTGTGCAGAGAGCCTCACATTCTTCCATGCTATATAAGAGACAAAAAGGTCTCACTCAGCACCCAGACATTCATGAACGCACATGCACGCCTGTTTGGGTACCTGTGTGAAGTTAGAACCACTGCTCGTTTGTCCTCGATGACGGTCAAAATGGAGTTCCAAAGGAACCTTCTGGAAAGAGGATCCATGCCTGTTGTAGGCTCATCCTGACATGCACACAGATACAGCAAACACACATTAACACCCAACAATCGTCCTTCCAAATCCCCAGTAAATTTGCTAAAATTCAGTATTACCAGCAGAACTAATGCAGGGCAGCCTATCATGGCAATGGCTGTGGAGAGTTTCCTCCTGTTCCCTCCACTGTAGGTTCTAGCAGTCTGACCTGCATATTGTGACAGGCCAAGCTTCTGGATGGCCCACTCTGCCACCTTTGCATGGAAGGAAACATGCATTGGTAACCTCCTGATACCTGGCCTTGCTACACAATGCATTATGAGGACAGCTATTTTGGATTAATGGTACCTGAATAGCTGTGACTAAGCATTTACTTCAACAAAAATAACATTTGAGGAGATAAAAAGATGCAATTATATGGTAGACAGTGGCATTTTTTTGCCTGGTATGACACTATACATGACTTACACTATTATATAAAGTATATGATTTTCCCAGAGCATCTCACCAAGCCAATACCCTTCATCATGAGGTTTAAACAGGAACTGGTATGCATGTTTTTCGATAAAACCCAACTTCCTTGGCCCCTTTGATCAGGGGGATCTACTTTGACCCATCATGGATTCTGATCTAACCAAGCATGTCACTGCTGCATATCTTTGCATGTCCCACACAATATATTTGCTGTGGCTCAATGACATGAGCCCATCCGGTATATTTTGTTAAAAAACAGATGATGTTGTTTTTGTCATATCGGATGCATTTTTTAGAACAGCATATTGGGTACGTATATGGTCCACCTTTTTCAATTTTCAAAAAGATAAAAAACTGAAATAAAAGGCACAATTGAACTGGCATTTTAAGTTAACCTGACCTGGAGCGTAGGTTTTACTTATGACCTCAAATGAGAAAAAAATCTTCATCTTACCCTACTAATCTCTGCCTCTGGGACTCCACGGAGTCGAGCATATAGGTGAAGGTGTTCTCTCCCTGTCAACAGCTCATCTATGGCATCAAATTGTGGGCAATATCCCATGTTCTGGTGGACATCCAAGATGTTGGTCAAAACGCTGCCAAGAGCAGACAAAGGAAACAAAACGAACCCTATTTAATGCTCCAAATGTTTGACCATTACAGTCGGCTTTGGTACTGACATTCAAGTTGGTCTCTCTGTGTATGACTCCATGTTGCAAACCTGTATCCAGTAACTGAGGCCTCTCCTGAGGTGACATCAATTGCTCCTGTTAACATTTTAAATGTAGTGGTTTTCCCTGCTCCATTGACCCCCAAGAGGCCAAAACACTGATGAGAAAGAGGAGGAGATAATGTATCAATGCATTTAAGTGTAAAATGACCAGAGTTGTTTTAGTTGTTGGTTTCAAAATCACAGACCTCTCCAGGTGATACACCAATACAAATCCGGTCCACGGCAGGAATCAGTGTTCCACTGTATGTCTATCAAAGAACAAACAAAATCAAACAAACATACAAAATATATGTATATTTAAAAAGCAAGCAAGCAAAAGACAAAAGACCAACTGTGACCATCAGTCTAAACAAAAGAACAAAATAAACTGCATATTGATTTAATTCTTACTAGAATGACCACTTTCCAAAAGGAAAAGTAACTCACTTTGGAGAGGTCCCGTATGCATAAAATGTCATCTGTTTTTCCACATTTGTAGATTTGCTCCCGTTCCTCAGCTACATCCACATCCTCTTCCAAAACAGTTGGTTTCGGACAGTCTGGTATGCTGACAAATATCAACGATGCAAGCTCCAGTAAACCTTCAATCAATCTTAATGCTGCGCAGTTCATGAAAATTTTCTTACAATTATAATCTACCGCAGAACAAAATTCCAAATATGTCATATAATTAAAAGCTTAAACCATTTCAAACAAGAAAGTGCTGCTGCTGCAATTTCCTGCACACACATAAAATGCTAAAATGTGAAGAAACAAGCTGTTTCTTGACAGGAAAATCCTAATGTGAAATTAGATGAAAAATGTGTACGATGTGAAAACTACCGTGAGAACGTTAATCCGAGTAATAATAATTCATGGAGCCCTACTAAGTCTCATTAAACGGCTCTGTAATATTGAGGAGAATATTATTGGTTCTAATTTTTCTACTGAAGCTGTGCTAAATTTACCAGTGATCCATGAAGAATCGATACTGGAGGAGGATGGTCAGGATGAAATAGACGAATCCCTCAACGGCCATGCAGAATAGATTCTTCCCAATGAAGTCCCAGTTATAAGGGTCTGGACTGTAATCCTCACCTGAGGAAATGTAAAAAGGTGCTGACTTTTCAAGCCATTTGAAACATTTGTTTGTAATAATTATGACTTTGAACATTTAAGTTAACCATCGGTTCAGGACATGAAGAATAATAGATAAATTAAATATTTCAGGGTAATTTTAACTAATTCAGAGTGGTGGTGTCATGGCTGACGGATGGTAGTACTGTATATGTTGCTAGAAGCATTTGCTGGCTATACTATGAGGGGAAAAGATGTGGAGAAATTACCAAAGCGAGCATAGATATCAGTCACAGCTTGGTTCATGGCCATGTCTATGAGGCCTCTCCCCAGGCAGTAATGGGGGAAGATCAGCAGCATGGTCTTCAGAAGCTGGTTGAACTTGTACAGAGCCTGGACATAAGCCAAACAAGCAAAAATGAATGACAGATGAACAATACATTGAAGAATACATGGAAACAAATCTATTCCTCTTACTGTGGTGCCCTCGAAGAGGTCCAGGATGAAGGTGATTGCACTACTGTTGATGCCAATGAAGAGGTTGATACATGACAAGGACACATAGGCCGTGCTTGGGACACTAAAAACGTAGGACATTGGGTACATCATGGGCGTGACCGACCAACTGACAGAGAAATAAAGATAAGACCATAAAGTATTAAGTCAAGGCTCCCCAAGAGATACTGCAAGAATTGAGACAGGGAAGCAGAGGTGCATCAGCAATAACAAATGTACTAAATATTAGACTCAGAATAACATTATATGTCCCTGAGTGGCAATTAGAGGGCACAAGAGGATAGCATAGCATCCTTGCGCAGATAACTAACATCTATAAATATATACAATAAAAATAAATATATATAGATATAAGGGGAAATAAAGATTGAATTAAAAAATAAGATAAAAATGAAGTGAAAAATACAGTCAAAATAAAGTGAAAAGTAGTGATGAAGTGTAATCATTCAACTCAACAAACGTCAAACAAGAGTCCATTGTATATGTTAGCATTTCATCCACTGGATATTGTAATTTGATTTTCTTTTTTCTTTTTCTTTTTTTATATAGTTACCTACCCATAAAGCATGAGGAGAGCAGTCAGTGGCTGGAGGTTGGTTGGGGAGGTGTAACACTCTTTATCAAAGAAAATGAAAATGTGTACTATCATCAATGCACTGATGGAGTAATTCACCTGGGTGAAGAAGACAACACATAAATACCAGCGTTTGTGAGCCTATTACAAAATGAGTATGAGAAAGGCATTATTTGGGTTTCTTTAACATAATTGAACATTGATAAAGGGTCACTGCACCATGTCCCAGAGAAAGTTGGCCACCCAGTAGATCAGTGGGCTCACACCACTGACAAACTGGAGGTGTTTGGCCTGGGTCACCCTCTCCTGAATGAGATAGAGGACGAAGCTGGCCGGGACAAAAGACATGGCAAAGATGACACAGATGGCCACTACTGCATCCACAGATGTGTTCAAGCTGGGGAGAGGAGAGGAGGACGTTTTTAATGTATCAAGGTGACAGGAAGAACAACTTTTCAGAATTCAGAATTTACTATTGGACAATCTGTTTAAATGTCTCCCAATTAACTGTCATGTTTTACTGATGTGGTTAACATTAAAATAAAAATCACCAGATTACTTGTCTTTCAGCAAATACTTCACATGGGAGGATTTGATAAAAACGCAACAATAAGGTTTTCATGTCAAATGTAAGAAAAAAAAAATGAAAACACGTACTAATGCCCCCACAAACACACATACAGTGTGTATGTATGTATGGATATACTGTATGCATGGATATAGATATATAGATATGTAGATATTTGTTACAACCCAGTATTTCCTGTAAATTTTAAACTCATCAAAATCTTTTAAAGCCTTAAAGAGCAACTGAGTAGCAGCTTTTAGTTCACTCACACAGTAACTTCAGATAGCTGTTCCTTGGTCAGGTTGAGAGGGTGGTTGATGACCGTAATTCCATATTCAGCCAGGTTTGCTCCTTTGGGCAGGTTTGCACGGAGGATTGCATTATTTGCCACATTCATGAAAGACACCATGGCATGCCAGCCCTTATTATTGAACCACACCTATTCAGAAAAAGACAAGATTGTATTTTAGCTGTGGGTGATGTAGAATGTCATAAAGTTGCTGTGCCTGCAAATGAAAATATTATAATATAATGCTAACAAATATGAAAAACAGACAGTCACTGTAAAGCAACTTGGACTCATCCTGGCAATGGATGAAATATAAATGTTCTTTATGTTTTAAGATTGTAAGCCATAATTGTTGTTTTTTTATAAATTGACATACAAAACATTGAAACAATGTCAGAAATTATTAGATTCTAAAAAGCTGCTTTTTAGAAAGTGGCTATCTATTTACGTAGCCATCTCTCAACCCTGGTCCACCACAAGCAATGCTGGTGGTGTGTTCAATGGCATAGTTGACAATGGGGAGGACATATAAATGTGTGTGTGTGTTTGTAGTATTTATTTATTTATTTATTTATCAATGAATTCTTATTAAAAAATATACAAATTTAAAAAACAAAACCCATTCTTCTTTAAAGTGACTCAAAAAGTAACAATTGTGAATCATTAAATTGCTTTAGCCTGTAAATGTCATGTGAATGGCTATGAATAGTGAAGTGTTTTTCTGCTGTTGTTATTTGTTTGTTTGTTTTTTTCTTTGTTTTTATGGTAGTGATGTTCTTGTCTATCTTTTGCTGTATTCCAACAAAATGATTTCTTTATGAAGGCGTGCTCTCGGTGCTAAGGGATGCATTTACTAGCAGAGGTAAGTACCATGGCAGAATACTGGTTCTTTGGTTTTGTTTATTGTTTGCTTTACAGTTTGTGTAAAAAGAATAACTTATTGTCCATACATGAGGACATTGTCTTTGTAAAATAACTGTTTTATTCAAGACAGCCCTCAGTATTAATTGGATTATTGGATTCCTACGGCTCTCAAAAGCAGGGACATATAAAAAAGCGCAAAACGAACAAAGATCAGATCAGATCTCAAGACACTCAAGAAATTATTTTTGTTTTTGTATTTACAAAATGACTTTAATTAATATGCTTGTTACAGTGAGTTGAGGTGATTTCAGTGACGGAGGTTTTATCTGAGTCCTAAGATTTAATAGGACTTGCCTTGACATTGTTTTCTGTCTCCATGTACCTGAGGAATGAACCTATGTCCTTCAACATTTGTTTGGAGTATTTGCCCTGTAATTCAAGTTAAAAAAATCTGTTACACAAGAAACCTGCTCTCCACAAATATCAAATAGAAACACTATGAAAATGTGTTCTCACGCAAAAGAAATCACAGCATATTTAGTTTATAAATACCCCTGTAACATTGAGCAGTTGTCCAAGTTGAGATGACGCATCCTGGATAGTTTTTGGCTGCAGTTGTAAAACAGGAAGTTTCCCTCCTACTGATATACCACCATACCTGTGCAGCATAGTGAAATTATTCAGAATTTTATGCAAAAATGTTGTTTACTGCTTCTGCAAAACTTGCACTACATAACTACAACCACCAGATGGGGGACTGAACCAACATAGATGGCGCTCACATTTTAATCTCGTCTGACATTTGATGTTACCTTTGTTCGTTCACCCAGTATTTGCTCTTCAAGCTGAAAACGGACCACATATTCTCATATCAGAAGACAGTACAGCGTTTTGGCTTAATGTCCAAATATACAATATAGTTACTGATATTGTGGTAATGCTTTTTTCATATCGGCTCAGCTTTGTTGTAGCTTACATACAAAAGTGTAGACCTGTCAGAGTTCGAAATTTCTATGTACAGGAATGCCATATCTTACAAAGAACACTGTCCAAAAATAATGAGTTATATACCTAAAAAGACTAAAATTTGTAATTAGCATCACAGAGAATGGGAGGTTGGTACAGTGATTGAAACCTGGTTCTGATGAGACTGGGGTAGGTTTTCACCAGGTAGTCTGAGATGTTTCTGCCTGTTAGATCCACAAGAACATCTCCTGTCGACTGGATTCTCTGATGAAAAGATGACATACAAGGAAATTTTATTCCACTCATCATTTTAGCAACAGACATGAGGAATGTCTGATGCACTGCTGCTTATAAGCAGGATATGTGGGAACATGTGTTGCAAGTCAGTGTCATAAACCTATATGTGATGCTTTTATCAGCAGATATAACTGCTGTCATTAGCTACCCTAACTGGCTGAAGCAATCGTTGCTAATATCTTGCGATTCAAAATCATATTAAATATCATTTTAGGAAAAAATCTAGGGTGTAGACAAACAATCTAATTCTAAGCTCAATGATAAATCCTGACAAGGTTATCTGGAAAATACAGATGCAAAGTTGTGCTGACATTTGTTTTGATAGGCTTTATATTACTATCTGCAAACTTCATAGAGCTTCAGAAAACACTACGTCGGACATGAAATATGATTTTTGAAATGGTCGAGAAACATCAGCCTTCAGACAATGTAATAAATGAATGAATAAATACAATTATAATAATGATTCTTAATAATAATTTCAAAATAAATGTTCTTAATTTGACCAAAGGCTTTGCAAAATATACTACAGTATTGCTGTGTAACTTCTGTTTTTAATTGACAGAACATGGTGTAAAAATTGTGTAAACATAGTCACTTTGACAGCACAACTGTAACTGAGTATAGTAGCATCATACTCTTATACTATTTATGCTATACATTGAGCCTGTCTAATGTGATGCAAAGTAAGAATGTTAAGAGTCTAATCAAACCCTGTATTTTCTTATTTTATAGCTTGTTTTTCTCCATATTCCATCGGTCTAGATTTCTTCTTGTCATGTGTTGTCATGTGTCATTGAATAAAGTGTGATAGAAACATAATTCAATAAAGATTTACAATAATAAGCCATAACATTACCACCAATTAATACTGTGTCTGTAGCGGTTTCGTCACTAAAGCAGCCCCTATTTGACAAGAAATATATTCCAGTAGACCTGGGAAGGTGAGATATCTGGCACAAAGTTATTAGCAGCGGATCCTTCAAGAATGGTAAGCTATAGTTCCTTGTTGTTCCATGGAGGAACTGTGAAACTATTAGTCATTGAACATTGTCCGAACCATCACATTGTATTCACTGCCTGCCTTTCTTCCTATTGTGCATCCTTGTATCTTTTCTTTCCCAGGTATGAGCCACACACCTACAGCTGATCATCCATATGATGTAAAAGAAAGCTTGTATCATTTTTGTCATCCAGTGCTGACACTCACATGCTGACAGTAAATTATCATGATGGTGGACAAGGGTCACCATGGGCATACTGGTGGTTTGCAGCCAAGCAGTCTCACACAGGCACCAAAGTTTGATGCACTGTGTGTTCTGGCAATCCCATCAGAACCAGCGTTAACTGATAGTTTGAGCAACAGTAGTGCTTCTTGTCAGCTCAGACTATACAGCCTTTGCTCGTGATGCACATCAATGTGCATTGTAACTCTATGACCCTGTTGCTGGTTCATCTGTTTTCCTTCCAGAGATTACATCTGATAGGTACTTACTACAAAATACAGAAGTCTAGACGGACTACTGAGATTCTGGCCTCTATTTCATTTTCCAAGACATTAACTGTGAGGAGAAAATGTTCACTCACTGCCTCATCTTCTCTTCCTATTAACAGTCCTGTTGCTACCACAAAATAGATGGTAATCAATTCACTGTCATGGTTTCATGTCTGACCTGTGTAGATAAGCTTTATTTCATGTAATCTATCACGTAGGAGAGGACCATATTTAGATGTTGATCCCTGCCTATGTGACATCACATCATACAGCACAATGGTTATATGTTGGTGTTTTCAATGGCAGTATTTGAATTTGTGTTGATGGATGTGCTACAAGTTTGTTTTGTGGTGGACACTGAGGGACGTGGCCTCTCACCCCACAGAACGAGGGGCTGGGGGCGTGGCTTAGGCCGGATGCTTGTATATATGCGCCAGAGAAGTGCAATACTCCAAGGCTTCGTCATCGATTATTCCTCGTTGAGCACCAGTTTAATGTTTGAGTAAATTTAATTCAAATTTTTGCAGATAAACACCTCACCACATTCAAGAGATTTGAGAGAGGTTCAATGAACATGTCTTCTATGTGCACTTAGATTCTAAGTGAAGCTGTAGCAATTGTACTTCTGTAAGAAGCAGAAAAATATGTTCACCCTGCCTGGTCTTGTTTGTAGATAATGTTTCATTTTGGTCAGGGATTTTTATTGATATGATACAAAATACTCAGGTCAGGATAGGGTCAAAATTGGTGACACTCCATGTAGTGCAGATTGTAAACAAATGTATATGGTAAAGCTGTGTCTTTCTTGAATAGTTTAAGGGAAGGCAGGCAAGATAGAAACTTGCCTATCAGAGCAACTGGTTATCAATTTCTAGAGGACCCTTAAAAATCATCCAACCACACAAGTGATTGGTTGGACAAAAAAAAGGACAAAACAAGATTGCATAGAGCATTCATGCTAGTGGTATCAACGCTGCGAAGATGCAATGAAAATTTGACGACTCAATAGCCTACTGCTCATCCAGTCTTTGTGATCAAAAATATGCTGTATTGCTGCGGGATGACAGGTACTTGTTTCCAGGTAAAGCGTCTATCGAGGGGTCATCTGTCCAATGCAAAATTTACCTTTTACTGTGCAAATATTGTTTTCAGTGCAAAATTGGTGTTAAAAGCAAGGACAAAAGTTTTTGGTGATGCATTTCATTTAATATAATGATGCATGAGTTACATTTAATAGAAACTTTAATATCCTGCAGTATGTGTCATGTAAATGCAGGAGATGGCAATGCATAATTCGATGCACTTACAGAATCAGTAATAAAATGACCTAAAAAAGAAAACTAAAGAATCCCAATCCACACATTGAAAGACAATGGCCACACTGAATGATGTGCAAGTACAAGTTGAACTTCAAATAATCAGCTCTTCTTATTAGCCAAGGCTAGTAAACGTATGTTCCGCACACAGCCAGCAGCTAATTCCTGGAGTATTTCATTATCAGAGCCCATTAGGTGGATCAAGGGCTCAACCACTCCTCTTTTATGCATGGTGATGCAGTTGTTTGGGTCTTTGGACAGCAGGTACAGGGCCATTGCTGCACTCTGATGTACTGCTGTGTCATTCGACTTCAGGTAATTTACCAAGGGAGCCACGACGCCAGCCTCTCCAAAGGTTGTCCTGTTATTTCCATACATGCAGCAGATGCCGATGGCCTGAGCCAGGTAGCACCAGATCCTATCATCATTAATGTTAGTCAGCTTAGCTAGCAATGGGACAACCCCATAGGAAGTGAGGATTGCCAGATTCTCCTCATCTTTTGCAATTTTGGCAATCACAGCACAAATGCTTGCCAACAAATCAATGTTTGATGAATTCAATAAATCAACAATTAGTCCCAGTCCATCGACAATGGAACGAACCATTTTACCTGCATCTTTTGCATTATCAATGCATGGACAAAGAGCCCATGCAGCACTGGTTTGAACGTCTGCTTTAGGTATTTTCAACAAGGACCACACCAGTCGGACTCCATCAAGATGGTCAAGGATCGCCATGTTTACTGTATCTGTGGCACAGGCTCCCACTGCTTTGGTTACGTTCACCAGGAGAGCATGGTTTGAGCTAGTGAGCATACTGACTAGTGGCTTGATGGCTCCGCGGAGTGTAGCTTTATTGGCAGGTATCTGGCCAAATTCTCCAAGGGCTCCCACAACATTGACGAGCACCTCTTCAGGCTGACCAGTAAGAAGGCCAATCAATGTCTCTAGTGTCTTGTACCTCTGAAACATAGCCACATTCTCAATAGTGATGGAACACTTCCAAATAGCTCCAGTTGCAGCAGCCAAAAGCTGCTTGTTGTGTGCCTTTTTCAACAGTGAAACCAGTGGCTGTAGGCCATTGTATTCACGCACGAGACTACGTGTCTTCTGGTCAGCAGCACACTTAAAGATTGCATTAGCACAATGCATTTGCAGTTCGTCATTATCACTGTTGAGATTTTTTACAAAATGTTTGATCATGCCCTCATTTTGAATAACAATCCTATGACTTTCCTCTGAAGCACACTCCTCCAGTGTACCAACTACAGGGATGAGCATGTTCTCATGCCGAGACTTGAGCAGCTGGCCCAGCAGAGGAATGCCTCCAGCTTTATGAATCGCTTCTTTGTTCTTGGTGCTCTTGCTACAGCTCCAGAGTGCTAAGGCACCACACCGAGCTACCTCTACATCCTCCTCATGCTTTGAATTAACATTCTCTACATTAAGGTGACAGTCCAGCAGCTTCACCAATTTTGTTATACCTCCGTATAGCCTGACAGTTCTCCATGCTCTTCGGAACCTGGCCACGTTGGCAATCGTAGCGGCTGATAAAGCTTTTAGATCTTTGACTGGAGAGTCCAGTATCTTAATCAGACTCTTCAAGCCTCCCATGTCATCAATTGCCCAACTAATTCGTACATTGTGGCTTATCTCTCTCAAGATTTTCAAAGACCCAATTTTGCATCTGATGTCATCTGTCTCCAGCAGGTTAATGAGGACTTCAAGGCCGCCTACTTCCAGGATGGCCCGCTGGCATGTCTCCTGCATCAAATTAAAGTCCATCATGATGCACAGAGTGAGCACATTGGCTGTCTGGTTGCCTCCCTTGAGATATTTGACCACTTTCTTGAGCTCCAAGTATTCTGAAGGCAGGTCTGTTTTGCTCTCTTGACGGTGCTGTGGGTGCTCTATTGCCTCACTTTCTGATGAGCTCTCACTTTGAAGGTGTGTTGGTGTGGCTTCAGCCCCCTTGGCTTCTGATAACATTTTTTGAGAAGACAACTGTTCCGATTCCTCCGGTGAGTTCCTCTGCTTTTTGTGCTGCATTTTAAAAAGTGATCAATATACAGTGTGTTTAGTAAATGTCTGTACAGTTAAATAAGTTGAATCCGTTGAATCAACAGGGCCAAAAGAGAGAGCCCTGTACATAGCTCCTGTTATAGTGTGAGAATTCTGATGTAATACAGTACTGTGATGCAATTTCATAGACCGTTCCAGAGACTTCACATGCCATGACATTACAGAAATGTCCCAGCTGTCAAAATGCATCAACAACGATAAACTGGCCAATAACAGTTCATCGCAAGCCACAACCAGCACAACAGCTCAAAAATCAGCTGACATTACAGACAGTGTGATTCCCTCAGTGTACCCCCCCCCACCCCCCCACCCCAACCACTCAGAAGGGACCATGGAACCAAATTAGTGCCTGATCGGCCTGCCATAATGGCTGGGGTGTTCCTCGGTCAGAACGGTCAGGGGCCCTGGACATGCGTAGGTGCTGCTGGGGTTCTAGATGGAGGGCGATCCCAGCCCGGAAGTAGAACTTCACCAGCCACCAGCCAGTGGTGAGCAGGGCCCGGAAACCAAGGGCCGGGGGGCCCGACCGGTCGGAGGGGAGGGGTGGAGCTCCTGGGACCCTCAGTGGCTGGCCCAGAACCAGCTCGGCGGGCGATGCACCAAGGTCGTCCTTTGGGGCTGAATGGAGCCCCAGCTTGACCGAAGGTAAACGATCCACCCAGTTGCTGTCCGAGAGCATGGCAGGGGAATGGTGAAACCGTTCACACACGCCGTTGGCCTGAGGGTGGTGTGCCGTTGTACCTAGCTCCCAATGACCCAGCCAGTGCCAACCAAAGCGCCGACACAAACTGCGGACCCCTGTCCGAAGTAATGTCGGACGGAGTGCCGAAATGGGATACCCAGGCAGAAACATCCGAGACACGTCCGAGGTTGCCGTGGAGGATAGTAGAACGACTTCCAGTCACTTGGTGATCTGATCCACCATGGTATGCAGGTGTGTAAAACCCAGCGAAGGTGGCAGAGGGCCTACCATGTCTACATGCACATGGTCAAAAACGCCTGGCCGGAATTGGAAATGGCTCTCGAGCAGCCCTAACATGGCGAACCTTACCACGCTGGCATGCCACACACGCAGCTGCCCGTTCTTTGATGTCCTTACGCATGCCAGGTCAGATGAAATTAGCATCCACCAATTTCACTGCCCCTCGGACGCACGGATGCGAGAGGGAATGAACCAAGTTGAAATCTTGCCGACGCCAGGCCACAGAAAACCACTGGGCGGGGCTGGCCGGTAGAGATGTCACAAAAGAGGCCAGGGCCGCCTTCCTGCAGCACTACCTCCTCCAGCTTGAGGCCTGTGTGCGCCGACTTCAGAGCGTGAACGTCTGGGTCATCAGGCTGGTCAGCGGCCATAGCTGAGAAATCCATCCCAACATGCACTGGGCACACTAGCGCGTGCAACAGGCAATCTGCAACGGGGTTGGCCTTCCCAGACACATGCCGAATGTTTATTGTAAACTCAGAAATAGCTGGAAGGTGTCGCTGCTGGCGGGTGGACCACGGCTCAACCACTTTGGACATGGCAAACGTGAATGACTTGAGATCCACATAAGCCATGAATGAACAGCCTTCTGGAAGAAAACAGAACTGACGCGTCGCCAAATACAGCGTCAACAACTCCCTGTCAAACATGCTATACTTTTGCTCGTTATCCTGAAGTTTGCAGCTAAAGAACGAAAGGGGTCGCCATGCGTTTGCCACCCGGACACAGTCCAGTCGTCAACGCTATGGGCGCCTGGGGTGCTGGATGAGCAAGAAGGGCTGCGTCAGAAAGGCTGAGCCCCTTCAAAAGCTCAAAGCTGCTCCGGAGTTCAGTCGACCATTTCGCTCCCCCGCCTGGACGGCAGAGCCCCATAAGGCAGCTGAAGGAGGTGGGCAGTGTGAGGGAGGAAATGATTGTAGAAGATCACCATGTCAGATAACTCCTGTAATGCCCTGACCAAGGCTTGGCGGGGAAAACCAATCAATGCACGCACCTTTGCAGGTAACGGAAGCGCACCTTGCGGTGAAATGCGAAGACCCTGGAAGTCAATCACCAACCGCCGAAACTGACATTTTGCTGGGTTGACTATCAGGCTGTGGTCGTCCAGATGACAGAAAACCTGTGTCAGGTGCTGGCCACCAGTATATCATCCAGGTATACAAACAGAAAGGTGAGGTCAGGCATCACCGAGTCCATAAGCCTCTTAAAAAGTCTGAACTGCATCCTTCGAGCCAAAAGGCATGTGCAGGAACTTGAAAAGCCTGACCAGGGTGACCACCGCGGTCTTGGGCATATCCGCTGCGCACACAGGCATCTGGTGATAACCACACACCAGATCCACCTGTGGAAAAAACGGTGGCACCTGACAGCCACCAGGCAGCCAACAAACACGGAAAAATCTTGAATGTGGGGGATGGGGTAACAATCATTCGCTGTGATATTATTCAGCCAGGGAAAGTTGCTGCAGGTGCACCAGGAGCCGCCGGTCTTGGGCACCATGTGGAGCGGGGAGGCCAATGGGCTCTTGGACTGCCACACTATCGCTTGGCATTCCATGGAGGCAAACTCCTCCCTGGCAGTCGCAGGGTTGACCGCATCTAGCACCTGTGCAGAAACGGGTGGTCCCACTGAGGGGATGAAGTGTTCCACACCGTGCCTCGTAGACGCGGTGGAAAATGTTGGCATCGTTAGCGATGGAAAGTAGGCCAGCAAACATGGATATACATCCCCCAAATCCAAAATGTTAAGTGTGCGCTCGCGGCCCAACTCCCCGTCTCTCATGGATAAGTAGTGAAAGCCAATTAAGCTGCGGTTCGTGAGGTCCAGGAACAGGCCGTTGGCATATCGAAAATCCGTGCCGATGGCGGGAGCGGTGATTTAGGCGATCACAAAGTCCCACTAAAATGCGTCCGCCAAAACAAACACACCAACCATGAACCCAAAAGTCACTATGGACGAACCTTGAGCGCCTCTGAGTAGCGGGCCGCTGCCTCTGGCCTGAATTTCTGCTCGCGTTGTGGGGAGAAGGCTCTTCTCTGAGCCAGAGTCCACCAGGAATCTCAATCCATACCTTAAGTCCCTGATGAACAGCAGCTGGGTGTGTCCGCTAGCTGCTGCTACCGAGCTCCGGCTCTGCCGGCACCCCGAACAAGCATGGGTGAATGCAATGCCATGCTGCCCAATCTGCCATACAAGAAGCAGAGGTAGGTCCTTTGCTTCCTCTGGGCGGCCACCTTGGCCGAAGCCGCGACCCCTGGCGCTGTCCGCGGGGGGGCTTGGTTGCCCGCAGGACAGTCGGCTTTCTCCGCCAAACCCCTTGGTCGCAATTAGCCAGAAAGTGGGAGTTCGCCAAGATCGCTTGCACTGCAGGCGGAAGATGGCACAGGAAGATATGCATGAATAGGAACCCACCATTGTGGGCTCCAACAGCGCCAGCTCTATCAGGACCACAGCTGACCCGTCACCCAAACCGGGCAGGGAAAGCAGTTTGTCCACACACTCTGTGACGGAAAGGTAGTACCTCTGGAGCAGGAGACTTTTGAGCGCGGTGTATCTACCTGTCTTCAGGGGTTGCGGCGATGTGGCTGAGGTGGAATCATACACCTCCTGGGGTCTGGGGACGACCTGCTCCTTCTCGGTGCAAAACGGGAGCTCTGCACTCTTCTTTGTCCCGCAATCCGGCCAACTTGCTTGGTCTCAACGCAGTAACTCGCGCCCCCATTGTGCGTGTGTTGGGCGGGTTCCGGGGAACAAGCGAGTAGCACACAAGCTTCAGATATCTCCGAGGCTGCATCACGTAAGAGTCACCAATGTGGTAATTGGCGAGGAATAACCGATGACGGAGCCTTGTAGTCTTGGATGACAGATTATCTGTATTACTGAGCACTGCAGACAACGACCCCGTGCACTTCCGGGCCGCATATATATATATATATATATATATATATATATATATATATATATATATATATGTTTTTTTATTTGATCAATT
>CAAKHD010011717.1:104724-135228 GCA_901007705.1 Fistularia tabacaria
TCAGACGTGTGCTCTTCCGATCTGTCCCGTGGAGTGAGAGGCCACGCCCCTCAGTGTCCCCCACACTGTCAAAGATTCACCTACCTGTGGAGGTGGCAGGCCTCCTGCTCCCTCAGGGCACGTCGGTAGCATTGTAAGTTTCTTAGTGGTACTGCACTGACAGTCTGGCGATGGTCTGAATGAGTTCCAATCTGGACTGTCCAACATATCTATCACTGCAGGGTTAACCAATGGCATCTCCCATTCTGTGGTGATGTTATTACATGGGAACTCTCTAACAATGAGGTAAGAGTAGACAGTGTGTATTAGTAGTTATATATTCATGTATCAGATTATGTGGCCTCTATTCGCAAAATTGGAAATTCTACAATTAACTTTATCATTGAACGATATCTTCCTTTACTTTTAAGATTAGGGTATAAAAATCTAGGTGACATTAAAGGCTACTCACTCCAGCGGTTCATCCACCATGCAGCGAGTTCCAAAGCCTGGCTTGTCCAGCAACACCTCAGCAAAGTATCTCATTTCAGAATCCATTGGACGTTCATTACTGTAATTTGAAAAGTACATAATAAAAAAAAAAAAAAACAAAACACAATATTCAGCTTTTCATTGCTTAGATAAGTTGGAGATATTTTAAGTTACCAGTAAATGGAGCTAGTTAATTTTGGCATCTTGTACTGTGCTCACCCAAAGAAAGTGAACTGTCTCCCATACATCCAGGGACTGAGGGTCAGACTTGGATACTCTCCAAATGGTGGGACAATGCGAGTGAATGTCAGTGCCAGGAAAACAAAACTGGCTGGTAACACAATCTATCAGAGACAGACATAGCAGCGGTTCAGAAACACTTGGTATCTCAAGCACAGTCAACACAGTGTAATCACCATCACTAACTACTGGTTAATTATCAAATAAATGCTATTTAATAGTGGATGTTGAGGAATGTTTAGAATTGTGTGTCTGTGTATATGTGTGTGTGAGATAGGAGGTATATCAGGTTTGAGTTGCAAAGTACAGATGTCACATAGGGGAAGCAAGATATGATTTCACTTAGAATATGATATGCACTGTACATCTCAACATTGATTCCATCCATCTGTTTATATGTTCAATACAGAATATCAGCGGAAGCTAAATTAACTGGCCTGAAGGATGTGGGACTGGAGACTTTTAGTCAATATCTATGCTGCTCACACACAGTCTGGTTTGGATTGCAAGCATCCTTTGAAAGGTATTCACAGGAAACGTAAGGTATGGTGCACCGTGGCATCCGAGAATGGTGGAAACATCACATGGGAGAAGAAGACATGTCACCATCCAAGTCATTTGATCACAAATCAAAATCTCAAACCCAAGAATCTCTATGCAAATGTTAACTTCACAGAGAGAGGGACACAATTAAAGGTTTGACTTCAATTACGTATTTAATTGTTGCATCCAATATTTAAAGAAAAAATAACGTCTTTCAAATGGGCCATAATATAAATTAAAAAATATCCATGTTTGTCTGGTATACCAACATGGCATGGTTGGATCATGTTCTTCCTTCTTTTTAAATTGGCTGGAATTGAGTTGCATTGACACTAGCCACCACTGAGTTCTAAACTGAAGTTTTTTGGAAGACAACCGCAATGTCAATCACACTGACATCACCCCTGTTGCAGGCTGTGAAACGGGAGTGTCCATGTACCTGTAAGATTATATGTGGGTCAAAACTGTGCATTTGGTTAGTTCATTCCATGAAAATAAAAAGCCTCAATTTTTTTTGTCTACTTTACAGAATATTTTTTGTATCTTTTTATCGACACTCGTATCTTCTGTATTGCTTTTTCTTTTTTCTGTAGAGAAATTGATGTGGGACCTTTGGCGAGTAATGACTTCTGCAGACCGTTGAATTCATTGAAAATACTTAAGAAGGCGCAAGATAACTTATTTTAAGCTGGCAAAACCTTAAAGCCAAAGGACTGCGAAACTACCTGAATGATAAAGAATATCTTTGAGTAGTTAAAAGAAGTATGTATACACACTCATATCACACTCATTCAATTAATTTAGGCACTTAATCAAAGATGTCTGACTATTAACAACTCCTTAATAACTTTCATTAACTGACATGGTTTATAAAAATTCCCTGCTGGAGGGCATCTGGAGCCTCCAATTCCTCCATTCATCCTGAACATGTCCTCTCCCTTCACCCAGATGTCATCTCTGACTTTGTTCCCTCTGCCTTCAGTCCTATTCACCTCAGAGAAGTCAGCCTTTTTTGAGAGCCTTATGAAACGTTTTTCTCCATTCAGCCTTTCTTCTTCTCCCTGAAGTGCAGTTCTATGAGGAGTCGATTTTTTTATTATGCTTCCTGGTTGTCTTGACTCTGGGGAACATGATTGGGAATGGTCACCGCCATTTCTTGAAACAGTGTGGGCCTTTGAAATCTGGTTTATGTTGCCAAAAAGTTTTCACATTTCAACCCAGCTCAAATCACAAAACCCAATGGGATTTCATTGCATTCCCTGTCTTGAAAACATCCACGAGATGTAACACTTCTCTTGGATTCCATACTCAGATAATTCAGATTTGTTAAACTGGAGTTGAAAGGGGAAAGCAGCCACTTTGCAGTTTAAAAACAAAATTTACAGGAATGCATGCAGTGTATCCTTATATACAGGGCACATACTCCCTTAAATAAAGTTGCAAAAACAAACTGCCCTGGCTGTACTGTGTCATGCATTTAACGAAATGCTGTATGTCCTCCTTGGCCAAATTTCCATATTGTGCTATATGTATTTGTATGACACAATCTATGTGATCACTTTGCTTGAGACTTGTTTAGCTCAAATTACTATTCCGATCTGGCAAAGACACTTGAAGAATTCAAATATCCCCTTTCTACTGCACTGCTTGAATAGTCAGGGATTCAACATTTTCAGTGTTAGTTTGTGAATGAATTGCGATTTCGGTTCTGTTGATTTTTCACTTCACACAATGACCTAAAATAATCTTTTTTTAATGTATAGTCCTCTTCTTTAAGTGGATGTGAATGTAAGTGAATGTTGAAGAGAGAATATTAATTGTTTCAAGAAAACACTAGAATACCGATGTCAAGCAAAAAATGTACTGTCATTTTTTAGATGTGCCCTAAAAAGATATCACTGATTTATGTGAATGCTGCTGGGATATCAGACTATTCTTTAGCCCTACATTTACGGACTTTCCTGTAACTCATTTTTAGACCCTAAATCTGTTCTAATATGTAATACTTTAGCTTTCTGAGGACTAATGTCCATCTACTTTTTGTATGACTTTGATGTAGTGCCCAATAACACTTACATTACAACTCACTATGGGGTGGGTTGTCAGCCAGACTGTCGAGTCCATCACAGTGACACCACAAACATGTATCTTGTGTTCAAGACCACTTTTATCAGCAAGTAAAATAAAAAGGTTTAGAATTGCAAAGATTTTATTTTAAACTCCTCTAGTGACCACAATAACCACCCACTGATTCCAATAAAGGGGGGTTACATCAGCAATGGCAGGGAAAGTGTTACAGATTTATCTTTGACTTTGAATTGTGGCCTGAAATCGCACCTGTATTGGATCTTACGGCTGCTTCTGTAAAAAAAAAAAAAATGCATACTCAAACACCAACACTGTGTGTCAAATAGAGCAGAAAATTATTATAGAAAACTGGGCATTTTGACAGAATTGGCTGGAAATATTATACAGACCTTGTTCCAGATATTTTCTCCCTGAGTGCATTTAGAGTTACCAATATTTCAAAGATCAACAGGTACTCAGTATCATCTGTATTTTATTTTTTTTAACTTCTGTAATAAGCTACTTATGTGATGATATATCTCTTATTCTCATATTTATAAGAAATTTATATTGAGTGACAAAGTTAACTTCCTGTGAAAGGATGGGGTTAGGGGGTGCAAAATAAATCTACTGCTCGCAGCAGATTTGATTGAGACACGTCTAGCAGCCAAGTCACCTGGGCGAAGAAATCTTTGAAGGAACGAGTGGTGTGATGCCACCTTTTGATGAGCAGGGCAAAGAGCTGTTTGAAGGTGAGACACAGGCCTCTGATCTGGTAGGATCCTCTTCCTGCACTCGATTCTGTGGCCACATAACTATCCTGGCTGTGTGCGTGCAAAGCCCCATCTGCATCTGGTTAACAAAGCTAAAGTTAGATGAAACACTAACCTATTTAATATCAATCTCAGATCAGAAAGCCCACCAAACAGCAGCAGGAGCAGTTTTTGTCAAGTGCACTTCATACAGCTTGTCATCCAAAAGAGCTACAATGTGTGTTTAACAGCTTAGCTACTTGAGCTTCCAGGTATCTTCGCTGGTGGCTGATGTTCAAATATTTTGCATAGGCTTTGCAGAAATAAGATTGCTTCATGTTGACTGTCCATTTTCATGTATAAGTGAATGTACAGTAGGATTGTCAGCATTTTTAATTTACATAATTTTTTCCACAACAGCATAGTTGTAGGGAAAAGGGCTGTAAATAAATCTGTGAATTTCAAATTTAGACAGTTCTATACAGTAGCAACTCTTCAGAGCAATCAAGCTGAGCCGCTGTCACCGTTTGGTGGTTCCATATCAATTGCCACTCTGTTCAAACGGTAAAGACTAGCACGAGAAATCTGCTGCAGTGATTGTCTGGGAGGGGAAGACAGCCACTTGTAAGGGATGTAAATTTACCATTAGATAGACAGGTGAGAGGGAGAGAAAAAAAAAAACACGACAGACGAATCGGCCAAAAAATGAAAAAAGGATGAAGCTAAATCATTTAGATTAGAGCTAAATCATTTATATTTTCTTTTACCTTTCACCCGTCTTGTCGCAGTTGCATATCCATCAGCAGTCACTTTGAGGAATATCTACAAGTAAAATAGAGGAAGACTATGACTGAAGAAAGAAAATGTTTCATTGAAAAAGTAGGTTAGTTATCAATGTGTACATACTTTAATAACTATCGCATTCTTCATTCAGAGGCTTGTTGTATTCAGTTTGATTTTCAAACCATTGGACTGATGTGAACATGTAAATTTTGTATCTGTTTTTTTTTCCTTTAGACACATCTTTCTGTTATATTGGAATTACAGGAAATGCTTTTAGAAGTACATTTTAGAGGTGGGTCCACCCACCTCTTCCAGTGACGTGTCCGAGACACCAAAGCTGCTAAGGCCGATGTCCACGAGCGTCTCCTCCAGCTCTCTGAAGAGACTGGCATAGGCTCTAGGCTGAAAGTTACGGTTGGGCAGCAAATATGTCACTTCTTGGCCAATAGCTTCGATCAAACGAGCCTGGGGCACATGATGATGGACAAGGGCTGTGATTCTCTCCATGTTACCTGGTGATACACAAAAACGGTATAATGAGCCTATGAACTTCGAATTCAACTGTGCTTGAGTGGCTGACTTTATTTCTAGCATCTCTTATTGTTTAGAAAATAGCAAAGCATCGAGGAATGCATGCAGTGCTAAGAAACCAATGTATGATTTCCTAAACTTTTATATGTGCAAAGGCATGGGTAAACTTAATATCACGCAGAAATGTGAACCTGAAGCTAAAACTTATTTTGTTGTCCCACTGCTTATTTGGAGCAGGCTCATAATGGCAGACTTAGCAGGCTGACCGAGGCATCCGCCAAGCTCTTCCTGGGGGACCCTGAATGTATTGCATGGCCCAACAGAATATCTAATCCCTTAAGCTTGTTCTGGGTCAACGATGGAGTTGTCTCCCAGGTAAGCATCCCTGCAATACCTTGACAGCATCATATCGGCATCCGCACTAGATGCCTGAACCACAACACTCCTGCCAGAGATCTATGCTGGTCATTCTACCTCTAAAACTAAATCCTGCCCTCCTGCAGAGGAAAACTCATTTCAGGCATGTGCATGCAAGAACTTCTACTTTTGATCAGGACCCAAATGCTGTGACCGTAGGTTAAAGACTGAGCATAAAACAAGTGGCTAACTTGGGGGGCAGTGGCTCAGTTGGCAGATGCAGGTGTTGCTCCAATCAGGAGGTTGAAGATTCGATCCTCGGCTCCTCCTGCCTGCATGTGTAAGTGAACTCCGAGTCTCTCCTGATGCCCTGCTTAACGCCTTGTATGGGAGCTCCAATGCTATCGGTGTATGAATAGGCGTATGCAATCTAGTGTAAATCTCTTTGAAACCGCAATGTGTGAAAGCGCTCTGTGAGTCGAGACAATTTTCTGACAACTTCACACTGACTTTGCTCTTTCTTCACGACAGGAGACTATTAAAGTTCCTCCCTTACAACCTTGAAGGGGCAATTTCCTGATTTCGGGGTGGTCAGAAATATTGCCCCTGACTGTCATGCCAATTGCTTCCGGATCATATGGTGATGACACAAAGAGGACCGCATCATTCACATGATGCAGAGAAGCAATCCAGAGGTCCCCATTAAGGACATTCTCTTCCCACCAACTGGAGTGTCTGATGTGTTTGTAAGGGCAAGCGGGCAAACTGCAATCCGATTGAAGACATGGCATTGTTCAATGATATCAGGTCATTTGCATCCATTGTTATTGAGAGGATGAGCTGACTAAAAATTTTTTTAAGAGTTTCATTGTGCCTCTGAGTCTTTAAATGGAACCAAAGTTGATCTTACCGTCCAGCTGTCTGCTGGGTGCCTGAGTCTCTTCCTGGTTCACTTTAAACATTGAACACTTTGAGCACATACAGGAGCAGGCTTCTGTGCAGTCACATCCAACCTGCAGGTTTCCAAAAAACATCCTTTGGTTAAGTGTTTCAAAATTCAACATTTTCTGTGTCCTTTTACTCTCATGTATTGAGAAATTGAAATTCATTTATTGCCAATGTATCTATCATCAGTATAAACATAGATAAATAATAAATATCCCATCTTAATGTATTAAACTGTGTGTCATTAGTTTAACCAAAAGCCATTCTGAAAAAAAAGAAAAACAACAACTCAAAGCCTTTTAAAAACAAATCCATACAAACATACACCCATTTTCACTCTCCGCACGAGTGTGAGGTAGAAGCCAGCACCAAAACAATTTTTCAGAAAGATGGGGGATCCACAGCAATAGAGTCGTCCCTGAGAGATGATGGCCACCCGGTCACTCAGGAGGTCGGCCTCGTCCATGTGATGTGTGGTCATTATCACTGTACACCCTGCAGCACAAGAATTACTTACAAAGGTGTAGTATCCACAATTTGCCCAGATCAGTATCAACTGCAGGACATTTGATCATTCTCATGTGGCACAAAACTTTTCCTATGTTTCCAGGACTGTAAACTAAACAAATATACCTTTTAAAGTGCCTTAGAATAGTATTATTTGACACAGCCAACAGGTGATATAAAATCAAATTACATTTTATAGAAGAATTCATTATCTTTACGGCTTATCCTGCACTCAGAATCGTTGGGGTTCTGGAGCCTACTCATGCTGAAGTTAGGCGAGAGGCAGGGTTCACTCTAGACAGATGGCCCCTTCGTCTTAGGGCCACATATGGAAACATAGAACCATTCAATTTCTCATCCACACATTTGGGAGTCTCCAAAAGTCTCAAATGTAGATTCTCCAATCATCCTTCCAACTGAAGCGGTAACCAAAAGAAATCCGAGGGGAGAACATGAAAACGCCACACAGAAAGGTCCCAAGTCAGAATGGAACTGCTGACCTTCTTGCTGTGAGGCATAGGTGTGAACCACTGCGCCACTCTATTCCAAAAAAGTCTATTTGAAAATTACCCGCCTGAATTTATTACCCCACTAAACTTATTCACTAATTTCATGCATTTTTCAAAACAGTTTGATGTTCCTTTTATAAATTTTGCTCCAATAAATTGTAAATTATGCTCCAATTATGCTCAAATAAAGTTAAATAACTCATAAGGAAGGGTACAAACAGCCTGCTCCTGCCTATCAGGGCCGACTGCCCCATTAGGAAATATAAGCAAACGCTAAGGAAGCTGTGGCCTCGAGAGGGCGGCACAGAATCAGGAAAACATTTACTTTCAATAAACTAATTTATTAGAATTTAACTAATTTCATTTAGAATTAACTCTTAAAATGGAAAACCTCACATTGACTCAAATGTGAAGCAATGTCCAATAAATATTGCAACAAATGAAAATCCCAAATAAGTTCATATTGGTTAGGGCCGGTATTACCCAAGAAGATAGTCGCATCATGTGTGATTTAGAGAAATAATTTAATTTATGTGGTTTTATTGTGTAGGAATTTTGTTTCTTTGTGATGCAGAAGGCCCAGGGAGCATGACCCAGTAGCCCCAGAGGCCTAATGGATAAGGCACTGCTCTCCTAAGCCAGGGATTGTGGGTTTGAGTCTCATCTGGGGTGACTGTTTACACAATTTGCCCTAAGATCAGTCAGGGTTTTCTAATTCTGATCATAGTGGCTTGCAGACCAAATGCAGAAGTGTAAATGTAACTCAAAGCACATCAAATATTTGCTCTATTTAATCAAACAGAACTCGTATTTGAGCAGCTTGCCTCTTAACTGGCTCAAAGAGCGTGAATTAATTTTTAGTCATTGTACCTTGTGTTTTTCACGTTCGTTATACTGAGCTATTGATAAGGGTTTTTGTTTTTTCTGGTTTCAATCATTTTATATTCTAAAAAGAAGTGAGGCATCATATATATCAGTAAGTCAAGTCACATTCCAAACATTACCCCAAACATGTGGGGTTTTAAAAACAGGAGCTCACAAATAAACTGATCATGACATTGTAACTACACTCCGTGCTTTGAATAATATATGTAGGATGATTCTGTAATAAGACAGTTACGCTGGCAAGAATGTGACATGAATTTATCAGACCCAAGGATGTGAGACAAAACTGATTGTTTTTATCTGAACTGTAAGAGCCTCTGATATGTCTCTTGCAGCTTTAAAGCTGAAACTTTTTTTTTTTTTTAAGTTTGTAACTAACGGCTGGTCTCTTCAGTGTTAGCAGTGATAACGACAAGACGATCATACGGGTTAGAGTTGAAAACTGACAGGCTAGACTCTAAAGTCAATATTCATTTAATCTCAAATATGATGGCAATTTACTCCTTGTTCAATTGTAATGAACTCAAATGTCATTAGCCGCGTAATCAGAAAGGCTCAAGAAATGTGAAAATGAGTTTGATGGTGTAGCATTTTGGGTTATGTGCTATGCCGTTGATCACAGGTGACATTTTTTCCATTAATGGTTTAAATTGTTAAATATGGTGCTCATTACAAATGTTTTAATCCTAATTAAGTGCAGAATTTCAATTTAGCCAAAGAGAGGTTGGGCATCATGAAGGTTAGATGGGAAATGACAACATTTTTTTAGTGAAATAATTTTCCCCAAATTGAACACCTGTTATTCCTCCAAGCCAACAGAGAGCAGTATTACTTGCACGATATTTGAGCAGCAGGTCCCAGATGGAGCGTCTGGAGTACGGATCTACCCCTGAAGTGGGCTCATCCAGGATCACCACCTTAGCACCACCAACAAAAGCCAAAGCAACTGATAACTTGCGCTGCATTCCCCCTGGATTAAAAGAACATGTGGTTTGCAAAATAGTGTTCGTCTGAAACAACAAAAAAGAACCATAAATATGTTTGTTTTTTTTTAGGTACTGAGGATGTCAGACTGACCCGAGAGGTTCTGTGTCAGTTCATCTCTCTTGTGAGGGAGACCGAGATCTTGGAGCATGTTCTCCACCTCCTCCTGGGCCTCTGCAATCGGCCTGCCTTTGAGCAGTGAGCAGAAGAGAATATGCTCTGCCACGGTCATACTGAGAAAAAAGCAAAAAACAAGGAAGACTGAGGACAAGACACCATTTTGTTTTCTTATCTGGTGTGGAGTATTTTAGGTTGTTGGACAATATAAAATGCAGGCTCTGAAACAAAATTACTTCCATATTCATGGACTGAATATTTGTTAGTTATTGCCAATAAAGCAAGTATTGATGTGTAATAAATAGATATAGTAACAGTGTTTCCCACTGCAGTGTTTCCAAGCATTTATAGTAATACTACAGATGGATAACGTAGAAAAATGTATGGTGAGTAACTGTTAAACCCTTAACACATACCCTACCAATAAGAATAAATTAATAAATTAGTAGTGAATAACTTAAACAAAATTAGAGATAGATATGGCTGGAAATAGCTCAGATTTAAAAATATAAAAAAAAATCTCATATGTATTACAGTTCATACAGAGGCAAGACAAAGAATCAGTCAGAAATACTTACGATATTAAAATGTAAAACTCTTTGAGAAATACATAAAATAAATCTGTACTGCTTTTGGGTATGCTCCTCCTTATACATATGGAAATCTAATTAATTAATGTATTAATTTATTATAGAAAAGGCATGAAGCATATCTAAGAATTCTCTTGAGTTGAAATTTGTTAAAATGACTTGATCATAGAAGGAGAAGTTGCGCACTACTGAAAAAGGGTGTTGTGCTGAGGGCACATTCCCAGAGACCGACGGATGGTGTCCATGTCTGTGCGGATGTCTTTTTCATAAATAGTAGCGGTGCCTGAGGTGGGGGGGAACATGCCAGTTAAGATGGACCTGAGGGAAAGAGAAAGAGAGAAGGAATGAAACATGCTGATATTAAGCTGAAAACTAATGGTTCCTAAATGGTTCTTCAGAAGCCTTTTTGTCTCCACAAACCTCTTTATAAAAGGATATGATGCATTGAAATGTGTGTGTCTGTGAGTGCAGTTGCTTGATGCTTTCATTGTAGCCTGGTTTCTAGTGTGAATTACATTATTTGAAACGGTTGTTTTCACTAAGAGTTTACTTGAAATTGAAATCCTCTATTTTTGTCCTGGTAGCATCATTCACAGCAGCAAATGGGAGATTTTTAGTTCCTTAAGACATAAAAGGCTCCCAAAAATGGTTCTGTGGTTCCACTCCAGACAAGCCCACTGAGTATTGAGCCAAGTTGGAGGGGTTGTGTCACCTACATGGTGGTGGTCTTCCCGGCTCCATTGTGTCCAAGAAAGGCCGTAATCTGGCTCTCATAGAAGCTGAGGGTGAGGCCATCTACTGCAGGTCTGGAGCAACTGCCGAACACCTTGACCAGGTTTTGAATGCAAACCCCCTTCGTCAGGCCCACTGGTTCGGGTTCAAAGAATGCCTGACCTACGGAGTCAGAGAAAACGCATAAGTCATGTGACGCACCTATTAAGTGGAGGAGGACCTCGCACCTTCAAGTATCTGCTGGGCATGGGGATTTTTAACATTTTTTATTTATTTTCTTTTTCATCACCATGAAGGAAATGTGAATTTCACGATATTTGTATTCAGCACAGGAGAACTGAGTAATTCCTCTACCCTGAGGCTAGGATCTTGAAAATGACTTTGAATTGGAATTGTGTTTGAGAATTGAATATTTGTATTTAAAGAAAAAAAAAAAATAGCACATTCAGAAAATTTCCTTATCATAGCAATACCTAAGTAGATGGAAAATAACAAATGATAAACTATAAGAATGGAAATAAAATTGATAATTAGAGCTGATCTTTAGAAATAGTGAGTGCTGATGTGAGTTTCATGGAGTTGTGATGAATGGGCTGTGATGAAGGGTCACGAGTAGTGCGCACAATCAGGCTTCGAATATATGACTCATTATCAATGTAATTACAGCTTTTATCGATACTCGGTGCCTAATTACCACAAATCCCATTTGAACTGATATCTCAAAATCTACCTCAGTAAACAGAGCCAGACACTCACAAATGTACAATCCGGAGACTGGAATGTGAGGGAAACTGCTTCCATAACTTATTAACGAAGCACAGAGAAGCAGCCACTGAGTTTACTGGATAGGCATGTGCAAACACACACAAAGATATTACATTCCCACACTGGAGTCCAGTTGAGAAACAGTGTATTTCGATTTTGAGCTGAGATCAACGGTTTGCTCAATAAGAGAAATGTGCCATACAAAATAGTTTGTGATGATGATGTAACCATGAATCCTTTTTTGGAAGTTAATGGCTTGAAATTGAAAGAGCTGACAACACTAAACATATCATACCGTGTGTCTCCAGGCTGTCCATGCCCTCATCCTGGTTTGTAAGCTCCAGCCTCTCACGTTGATCCCGATGTTCACACGATGACACCTCCTCCGGAGTCTTGGGTTTCTCGGTCTTGTCCCCCTCCTCTTGTTTCTGTGTCTCCTCTTGCCCCTTACTCACCAGGTTATCAAACCCCTTTGTGTCCTGGCCCTGCTTGTTGTCTTTTTGGAGGAACAAGCGGTATTGTTTGGGAGAAAATCATTAGATACAAAGCTTAACTTTTTTTTTCCTTTTTTATAATAGCAATGGGGTAATACTTTTAAATTTTTTTGTGGAAATGGTAAATGGTTTCCATTTATGCAGCGCTTTCAACACCTAGTGGTATGTGAATGGATGGATTACATTCACACATTCACTCTAACAAACACACAAACTAATTGTGAAGAGCTTCCATGCAAGGCACCAACCAAGCCATCGTGAGCAACTAGGGTTTGGTGTCTTGTCCAAGGACACTTCAGCATGGAGTCAGGAGGAGCCGGGAATCGAACCACCACCATGCCCCCCTCCACCTCCATCCCCCAGATGCTTGCAGAAATTATAAATAATGGAAAAAAGAGTCTCACCTAAAGCTGGAACCACAGTATTGAGCCAATAGCAGGGTAGTAAGGGGAAGTAAAACGGCCTGCCAATTCCATAGTGTCCTGTGATGAAAAGGAAAAAAAAGACATTTTAGCTATCGAAAATTATTAATCTTATCTTATGTAAAAATGTATATCTCTAGATGAATTAATAATTTTTTTCATCTTAAAACTTTGACACCCCCCCGTTAACATTGAAGAAACTGATTGAGCTTGTATTTCTAAAAAAACTCCTTCGCTGTATCTGTCAGATGGATCATAGTGCACATTTGGTTGTCTGGTCAGTGCAGTCACTCTTTCTGTTCATTGTGGTTGTTTTAGGAACTTGGGATATCAAAGTAAAAGTATTATCCTTTTGCCGACAGCTAGTCACTCAGATTAAAACCAGTAACTTGCTGTGTTTCCTCAGCAGGTTTCATTGTCTCCACTGGGTCGAACATCTATGCCCCTAAGCAGTCGGCTGCAGTGTAGAGAAACTGTAATTTTAATGTCTATTAAGTTTAACACCTTCATTTAATTCTCCCAGAAGGTTTCAGTCAACCTCTATTGCACTGACCTGGGAAAACATTGTCCAGGTACCAAGCCAGCACAGCGTAAAGCATCGTGTCCAGGCCCATCATGCAGATGGAGGTGAGGAAGGAGAATTCGTCCCCCTCTAGAGGACTGGTCTGGATGTTGTCCCACTGCAGACCCAAACCCTGTTCTTCATAACGCGATAGGTACTCTGTGCCAAAGCCGAACGCCACCTGGGACAGTAAACTCTGAGGGAGGAAGAATAACAGCTTTACAGACACCGGATGTTCTTACAGCTATGGCTCTTCTTGGAAGTTCACCTCCTTCAATTAATCAAATGTAACTTTTTTTTTTTCTGGGCTGAAAATCATTGGTAGTTTTGTATGGGTTATCATATCTCTTTGATTGAAGCACATTGCAATGATTTAGAAACTTGAATTTGCATGGGGAATGGGAGGATTTCCGAAACACTGAAACATATCCCTCAAGGCAAAGTATTGAACCTTGGTGGTAATACATCCATCCCAAAACATCCCAAATCATAAATCAATATGGGCATGAATATGATTTAGGTATAAATGTGTCTTAAGTACTATTTTTGTGGATGCATAGATCTACAAAAATAGAATCGAAATGTTGCTTTCTTTCTGTTGAGCGAAGGTGAAAAGTTTTGGTCTCTATACAATGGGGCACATATGAGGGGCCAAGATTAATGTTAAACAGAAGGACCTCAGAAGGATGAATTCTCACCCAGTTAGTGGATATCTATTTTATTTTATTATTTTCAATTTTTAATATTTATTTATTTTAATCATGTTTGTTTTTCTTTGTCTGGTTTAAACTTTTGGGAGGTTTGTTTTTTGTTGTTTTTTCTGGGCAAAAGTGGCGGAGAAATGACACCTTACCACCAGGATCTTCATGTCTTTGGTGAGTCCATCTTGCCAGGCGAAGCAGAAGATGTGCGGGAGGTACAGCGTGAAGTAAATGATGCCACAGCAGGCTGCGGCCAGGTTTGCCTGGTTGAAGAAGACGCTCAGGAGGAAGCATTGCATGATAGTAGCCGTTGTGAAGGTGAGCAGGAAAAGGAAAAGGATTAAAGGGTTGCTGTAGTTCAGAACCCTCCCTCCCTGCGAGCCAGAGACAAATATAATGTATTTATTTGAATGAATTAAATATAAAGTACATGGCAAAATCAAGCAAAAACACAGGAGGGAGACATTCAAGTTTTCCTTAAGTTCTGTATAATAGAACAAAGTGCATGTGTTATAAGAACTGCACAAAAAATACACATTTCCAAAACACATTGATGTTGACAAAAAATAATTTTCAATATAAAGTTGTTTCTGTAAAAGTAAATAAAGGCTAAACTTTGACAATTATCCAGACTTTACTATGTAATAATACTTATTTTCTCCACTGGAGGGTATAACTGACCATCTTAATGCAGCACTTAGTTGACCTTTATCACGTGGGCACAAATGTGAATCATTGACAACCCCATTTCCGCATTCTTGTTGACATCATTGCCATGATGTCAAGCCATTCACAGTCAACCTGTTAATGATTTCATCAACACGCCAGTCTTAGTCACTCATTGCTCAAAGGAAGCCCCCGACTTCACAATAAAGCTGTCATTCAGAGAAGTTTGTGATGACAGACACTCCAAATGGAGTTACACTGGATCAGATGTCTGGTTGTGATATGAAATAGAATATAATCACCGGGAATAACATAGCAGGACAATTATTAAGTGCACAGGAGCTCCATTTCTATCACTGCCTGCGCATAAAAAATATAAGATAGTTGTTTTCCTCTCACCACGATGATGGCTGTAAGCATAGCGGTGCTTGTGCCCATCATGAGAAAGCTGTCGATAAACCAGGTGGACCAGATGACTCCGTTCCTGACCCCCATCGCCTTAAGGGTCTCCTTGAGGCGGAGTTCCTTCTCCAAAACAATACTTTTGACTGTCACTGACACGGAGTAGACCCAAGCCAGTACCATGAAGATGGGGAAACAGCGGTTTAATGTGAGCATGAAGCTGGGGGGAGAAGAGGAATATAACACGGAGGGTGTTAACAAGGAATTCCATCTTGAACACACATGACAGGAAAAGTGAGTAGCTTTTAAATTAACTTTGAGTAAGAGCGGCATTTTCAGCAAACAAAGTAATTGAAACAAAATGATCTGTTTTTAAAGCAAAACAAACACAGAATGCTGTGGCTCCAAACATCTAATAAAATGTTGGCATTTGTGACGATGTTACCCCATTCAAGGATTCAAAGAGTTTGTCAGATGTAAAGTCTGGAAACGTGTTTCCTTGTAGAATTAAATTCTTACTTTGCCATCCACAGAACATCTAGGTAAGTGTAATCAATAAATAATGAACATACTATAGTATGTAGTTTGCATGTGTTCTAAAATACCTAAAAAATGTAATTGCTACACAGTATCAATCTCTCCTCCACTTACAGATCATCCACATAACAAGGATAAGGCATCTGTTGCAGGTACACCCCGAGTGGCCACTCTTTCCCAGTCTGGGTCCTGATGATTCCATGCTCTAGTATATCCTGGAGGTAAGCGAAGCCCCCCCACACATAACGGAGGTCGTCCATAGGGTCGGCTCTGGGACCGGGATCCCAATATCTGAGAAAAAAATAACAACCTGAAAACCTGTTGCCAGCCCCGGAGTGTGCCATCCTCCCTCAGATGTTCTTACACTTGATTTTGATGCTCTGACCTGTCTTTGACCTTGTTGGTTCGCTCAGCAATGTCGATATCCATTCGGATCTTGAACTTGACATGAGACGGGACTTTGGTGGTCCAGGGGAACATATTTTCAAAGACAAGACCAGCCCAGAATTTGCCTTCCTCCAGAAGATCTAAGGCCCGATAAGTGATGGTGTCCTCATCAGACAGAGGCACAAATCGATCCAGTACGACACACTGAGTGAGAAAAGGCGGGAGAAGGGGAGTGCAGAATCCAGACAGATGTTTTTTAATACAATATTGTGTTGCAATTTTATAAGATAATGCTGATTTTAACATTTCATTTAAAAATGCTGAGAATCAAAGTCCAATTTAAATTCCTCATAATATCCCAGCACTCTGAATAAAGATGCCAAATCTCAACGTAATGAAACACCTTCTTTAAATGCCATTTGTTTTGTTCTGAGGCTGAAAACATCTTCAAACGTTTATAATCATAATCCCTTGTGATGTTTTCAAAATAATGATCATTTAAACATAAATTATGTTTCGAAGTAGTAGTAGTACTGGGTTAGCAAATAGCATGGCAGATTACTACTTCACTGGATTATTATAAGACTTTCACATGTCATAAATTAATCCCGTCTACTGTGAGTTCATGCACACTGTAAATATCGAGCCTATTACTCTGTGTTCTGTTGTAAATTACAGGATTACTTGTAAACTACATCAATCAAGACCAACACCGTTAATCTAGGGGGTGAGACCAGAGATGCTGTCTGGTTTAGAGACAGCGGCATTAAGGAAAATACAGGAAAGTAGAACTGGAGGTACCAGAGATGAAGATGTTGAGGTTCTCTTTGGGAGTGATGAGGATGGATAGGATCAGTCCACGCGAGATACTTTGGAGATAAAGTCAGACTGGGATGGTTTCGACATGTACACAGGAGGGAAAGTGAACATATTGGTAGTAGGATTCTTAGGTTGGAACTGCCAGGCAGGAGGAGTGGAGGAAGAGACAAGATTTATGGATGGAGTGAAAGAGGACATGAAGTTAATTGGTGTGAGAGGAGAGGATGCAGCAGATAGAGTTAAATGGCAACCCCCGGAAAGAGCAGCCAAAAGGAAACGAAGAAGAAGAATAAGCTGCTGTATCTGTTGCCGGATAATCGCAGCATGTTTACAGCAAGAAGCGTACCGCACAACCAGCATGGGCATTCAGTGCCGGCCAGTGCAGGAGGAGAAGCAACTCTTCAAATCGATTACTTTTCTCTGAGCAAACGCTCCAAACTCAACCCACCCACCAACCAACACACACTCCTCAAGTTTGCTGGCAACCACTAAAACACAAATGATACACCACACACAGTAACAATTAAAAACGTTCAAACAAAGCCATCTCAAAATGACCATCCGTTTGCCTGAGCCGCCAGTGGAGGGAGCCGTGCACGGTTGCGAGCCGTCCACATTCCACCAACTTGCAGCCAAGATGGTCATTGTAGCTGTTTTCTAAAGGATGGAGGGTGGAGTGACAGCTGTATCTAATCAGCCTCATTCCTTCTTGCTCCCTCTGTCACAGTCAAGTGCTGTAAGCTTGGACCGGGACAAAAACAAGAGTGCCAAGCCTCCGCCCAGCTGTGCCCCCAGGTCCCCCCTGTGTCAGCCCCCAGTGTGATAGGCTTCTCATCCTGATTAACCTCCAAGGGTAGAGAGTTTGATTTAATTTGAATGAATCTGCCTGCTTAAATGCGGCGGAGCGACAGCTCAGTTTCTTTTTTTCTGTTTTGTTTTGTTTTTCCCCTGCACACCATCAGCGGTAAACAAAAGAGGACTTGACAGCTCATTTGTCGCACTGGCCCTCATCCCACCTGGGCAGATTTACATAAACTGAGCTAAAAGACAGCTTATCTGAAATGCTCACATCCCATCAGGCCCGGTGTTTAGTGCGTCGTGATTACGCAACCAGGCTATTGAAATCCACTGGGTGACAGATCCGGCGCTCAATTGGATTATTTCATGAATAGGTCTGTGCAGGGTTTTCGCTGTATTTCAGGTGACCGTCAAGTCCAAAAGGGAGAAAAGGTTAAAAAAAAAAGGACAGAAAAGATTTGACACTGTTCTGTCATCTGAAAACATTTAGCCGTCTTTAATTAGCTAAGAAAATTTTTGTCCACTAATGTAAGGGAATTTGTGGGGCAAATAAAGTTTAAGGAACCTTTTGAGAATGGGTACATTACACCGAACAGGTAATAAAACCAGCAGTTGCCACTCACATCTCCGTACTGATTGAGCATCCGGATGACCCTGTCAGTGAGGTTGAAGATGTCCCGCCAGTCAAAATCAGGCACGTCCTCTGGACGTTCTTCCGGGGGCCCGTTGTGCAGGAAGTTGAGGACATGTTTGGAGGAGAATGGCGCCTTCTTCAGACTCTTGTCAATGAAATCTGTCACTGATGGATTCCGAATTGTGTCCTGAAAGTAATTAGAAAGAGCTTGTTTGTCTTTTGTTTTTATTTTATTTTTTCTTTGCTTGACACACTGCAAGAGCTGTAGGAAAATAAAATTCCACTGCAAAGGAGCTCAGCAAAAATAGAAAACTGAAGTCAGTGGGAAAAAAAAACATGCAGAGGAGAGAAAGATTGATGGGAACCGGAAAGAGCTGGCATATTTTAGTGAGATAAGAGTTCAGAGTCGACCAGGAAACATTGTGAACTCCTGAGACCTCGGCGAAAATATCAATGTGTCTGAAAAATTCAGTATCAAACATCATTATCATTAATTAGTTAATTAAACCCTGGGATCATGTTTTTGTTCCTGGACCCTTCTGCTTGTGTGTCAGACTTAACACGGACATTTTGAAAGAGTTTTAAAACAGCACAGAAAATTCATAAGATATTTTCATTGACAGAGAAATATAGCAATCTGGCAGGTCATCACAGATCATCATTTAAAAGTTATAGTTGGTTAAAGATATTAGTTTTGTGGGATCATGTGTGGAAAAATACCTCAGAACCAATGAGATTTATAATATGAATGTTTTTGTTTGTTTCCTTTGGAAAATTTTGTTTTGCAATATCCTGAAAAAGAAAACCTCCAATACTCAACCATTTTAGGATTGTTATTGTTAGGAATCAAGAGCCTCTGAAACCCCCAGCCCTAGATTTGCAGGTTCCTCACAAGAAATTATCGAAGGCCATTGAGTTAGAGTTTAAAAAAGATCCTTTTACATCAAGATCATTTTTCTTGAGGTAAAGATTTGAGGTGGGTCAGGTTGACCTGAACACATCGTAAAGGTTAAAGGAGCAAATAGCTGGCGATGAATAAGGTGGGAATTATTCTAATACTGATGATTCTACTGTTGTCCCACCCGGATCATCTTTACTTGGACTCCATCTTGGAAAAAAGCCCAGATCTGCGGCGCCACTTCCTCCCAGGCCTGCCCCATCATTCTGAGCCTCTCCAGCTCTTCGAATGTGGTGTTCGCCTATGGCAGGGAACAAAAGAAACAAAAAACGAGTGAGTGTTCGAAAGATTAAAAAAAATGCAAAGTTCGAGATACTGTACATACTGTATGAGAAGGGAGTTGGCACACTGCGTGGACAGGCGCAGTGCACGCATGAGCCATATCATCGCTCTCAATCTCCTGCTACATTCCATTCCCACAAAAAAAAGGACAGCGTACCACACACAAAGTACCGCTGCATGTTGAGATTATCAGCAGCTGTTCAACAAAAACTTCAAATATTTACTGCACACTCATCGTTCCAAGGCTGTATGTATAGGTACAGTGCTCTGTGCGGCGAAACCAAAGGCTGACTATTTCAGTTTTCAGTCATGTGCAGTGGGGGATGAAACCCCTCGAGAGTACACCTAATGAAACGCCTTCCTCTTCTGTGTGTCTGATTTTGGCTGACAATGGGAACAATAGAGCCAGAGTGACAATGGCGGCTGTTGGTGACAACTGTCCAAATGCATTCAGTCTGTCCAGTGAATCCCAGTCAAGTTTCCACAAGTGAGCGCTTCCTCCTTCCCTCGAGGTCTTTTTTTAAAAACAGCGGGCCAAAAAGCAGGAGGGTGTATGTGGGGATTGGGATGGGGTGGCCCGCCAGCCGAGATATAATGTGTTACGTGTAACAGCGCATTTCTTCATGGACAGGGGTCAATCGCGTTTAGTACAAAAGGGATTTCTCTCTCGTCAAAAGAGTTCAGAACCGCAAGGCTAGTGATGGAAAACAATATGCCTGTGGAAATGAAAAATACATTTCTTTTAAAGGTTCAGAAATATTCATATGATGTGAGATGAATTTCAAAGGGAAGGCACATTACTGAAGATGAAGGGAGTATTTATTGGCTCATTCTAGCTGTTGTAAACAGAGAAACACAAATGTGACTTGAACTTAATTAAAATGGTGAACGATTTCCATCTTTAGAAGACTAATTATTTTGCCTATTTCAGCCGACTCATTTTGTTTGTCGCCAGTTGTTCATTAAATGCATATAACAGTGCAGGAAAGCATCATTTTCTTATGTTGTGCTTTGTCATTTATTGTATAGCATAGGCATTGTAATGTATGTGTTATTAACTGGTGTCACAGAAAAATCCATCCAAGTTCAAATGTAGGCCTTAAATGAACTATAACCACAAGTCAGTTTTGCAAATGCTCACAGCAGTTTTTGTGAAGCTGTTGCATAAGCTGATAGTTTTAAGATAGGTGTTTTCGGATTGTACAGAGCAACATACCTACGGGGTGACAGAAGGTCCAAATAAAGCCCCAAACACCTGAGCATTGCACAACAGGTGTCACTTTGAGTGTTTCAACAATCACCAAAAGTGTCACTGAGGTTCTTATAAATAAACTGTCACAGGGTCAACTAAAGCAACATGATTCGGCTCTTGTGAATGAATAGATCCTGTATATTGCTGTAGCTCATTAGCTACACAGTAGCTTGACACAGTCTGTGTCAAGGAAAAATAATTTTATGAGATATATATCAAGAAGGATAAACTCCACGTCTTACATAACACAGAAAAAGGCCATGTCGCTGGTGTGACAGTCACCGCAGCCGGTGTTGTCACAATGTGGCCAAGCCATCCATGACCGTCGCCCCCCTGACGGGCTTTGACTAACATGTATCTACAGCCAGATACAAAAGGCCTGGACATTACATGGAGAAAGCTGATCCCCCTGCGATGGGAAAAGGATTGATCCCTCCAGGGTGGCCGTCTGCTTCAAGGAGAAATCAAAGAAAACACAAGCCGAGGTATAGTTACTTAAACATTTCTATGTGTTTATTCTGTTGCTCTTCACCTCAGTAAGTATAGTTAGTCGGTAAATATTTGCAGGCACCGTTGATTTGAGGCGAATGGCCAATTGGGCTCTGGAGACTGACACCGCCTCTGTGTGTATGTTTGTGTATGTCAACAAAAATGAAGGTTTGTTTTTTATTTAATTCAAACTTGAATTTTCAAATTAAATATACATTCAAAAGTCTAATTCAGCGAAATAGTTTAAATTTTAAAAAACAACAAACAAATTAAATGCGCCGTTTATCAACCCCAAACCATTAAAACAAGCTTTTCAATGGCAATAAATATGATCATTGATCCGACCAAATAACAACATTTAGGTAAGAGTTTTAATATTCCCTAACTTTGCCAATTTTTTTAATATTTTGTGTTTCCATCAACGTGATAACATTGGTATAAGCATCATACTAGCATTCTATAAAATTGAAAATACCTTGTAGATATCCACATTATCTCCTGCTGTTTTAAAGGCAATTTCCCACAGGAAGAACTACTTCTCGAATGAATTAAAAAAATAAATAGATAAAATTGAAAACATGTTGAAAAAATATACTAAAGTCAGAATACGATTTTTAAAAATATGTATGACACTGTGCTTAGTATCTTTGGGAGTTCTTGATCGAAACCTGCAATCAGTTCACAGCAGGTGAAATAGTAAATTGAAGGTATTCGGCAAGCATAGGTATGAAACCATCGAGCCTACATTTCTTATGATCCGTCTGACGGCTGGCGAGTCAGGAGCATAGAGGATCTGTCCCATCAGCATTGGCTTCAAAGAGTTCCACACTATTCTGGAGGCAGGATTGGATTCCAGATCCCTCATCAGATCGTTGCAGAAAGGTGCTAGAGGACAAAGTTACAAATTATTATGAATTATATGCTGTTACATTGTAATAGAAGTATAATAAAATGGAAGCATGCAGTCATTTCACCAACAGAAGTGCTAAAACTTGGCAATACTTGAAAAAACAAAAAAGAAAAGCAACTCTATTTGGATGGATATTGAAACTGATTGAACTGTTTAAAGTACGGAAACTACAAAGAATTCATAATTGTTTCAATGTGCCTTCATACAGAATCGCCCTTTCAACATAAAATCAATAAGATGCGGATGATGAAGAAAAATAGATAAATAAAAATCTGACTTCAGACAACTGATATGACATTTTTTTTGTAAGCAGTCGATAATGACAACTCAAACATTTTCTGGCCAAAACAATCAAGTTGCTCTTTCTGGGGAAGAACTAATACATATAAGGCCTCCTCTTATCACAGTTCGGTATATAACGTTTTTCAAAGTGTACACATTCACTTGACAAAGAAGAAAAACAAATTCCTTAAGTAGGCCACATATATATGCTATGTAAATATATTTGGAGACTTTGTTTAATCAGACGTTGCAAGTAATATTTCAAATCCTATTACTCTTATTCTCCAGGCATAATGTATGGTGGGCCACGTTGACTCACTAGTGCTGTTGTCGTGTGTGTGCTGACCCTGCGCAATGCCTCTTTTGATGCCCAGGAACACTTTGTAGTTGTTATCCTCATACCAGTTGAAGGACGTGACCCTGGAAAAGGCCCCCTCCGTGTAACCGCACACAAGGCTGGAAGCGACGACCATCACCTGCCTGAAGGACAGCCTGTCCTGGAAGAGAGGAGTCACCAACTGGAGGAGCTCCTGGGAACTGTTCCTCTGGAACAACTGCCGGGAAACCCAGGAAAGAAAAAAAAAAACTTGAATTACAAATAAGGAGCTTTTGAGTGGATTAAAATGTTGACTTTTATAATAGATTTAAAAATAAAGAAGTGAGAAAGAATGACAGCACTTGAAATCAAAATCTTTTAAATAATCAAAGAAGGAGCCATTTATTTATGTGACTGCATAAACTAGCTTTTCAGTTTGCAACTGTGCTAAAAACAATATATGGTATACCCACAGAACCGTACTGAATTAATGTGGCTATTTATTATTTAGATTTTTATGTCAACCCTGATATTGTGTGCTTTATTGAAAGGTTTGTGAAGATGATGGTAATACGGCTGAATAAATTATAATTGCAGGATAAAAATATTACATTTATATTATAAATGGTACATAGACTAAATAAGTGTTACTGTATTAAAAACAAAAAGCACTGACATACATGTGAAAGCATACATACATGAAGCCTTTACAAGTGAGCAAATGTGCAAATAACAATACCAAAAAATTCGATGTGAATATGAAACTAAGTGTCACTGAAGACAGCATGAATTTACTGTAGGACATTACTTGCACCGTAAGAAAATACATACTGGACATTGGTTAACTGTGACATAAAAAAGGACAGATGTTAATTAAGCTTCCATTATGATAAAGTTATTTAACTGAAATAAACACTTGTTCCCATGTAACGATTAATTTACTTTCCCCCCAAAAATCGGAAGACATTCAGTTGGAAAAAAAAGGCTGATTTATTATCTCAATAAAAAAGTGCATATCTAATTTGAATGTGGCTTCACGAGCTGAAGGCCACATGTCTTCTGTCACGACCATGGAGGAGCACTTCGCAAACAGGATGTCAGATTGTCAGACACTGAATGTCCCATGGAAACAAACATACAAGTATTTTTCTAGCTGCGGTTGCTCCTGACAGCGGCCTGCAGCGCAAGGGTTCTTTACTCGTACAACAATCATCACGTAGAGTGAAAGTGTAATTAAAGAAAACCTGAGCTCGGTGACAGAACAACGTAAACAAACAGATAATTCAGCCCCGTCCGATAACCTCCCTGGATGGGGGCGTCGCTCTCTCCCTCTGTGTTGTTTCCATCGCAGCCCTTTTAAGATAATGTATCTGTTTTTGTGGCTGAAGAAGCCCGATCTGGATTTAGCCTTCCTCATACACACTAGATGAATTCCCTCTACTGTCTAGGTTTGAAGACAACTGTTTCCTGGCAGCTAAGAATAGCAGTGAACTTTTGAATGGAGTTGGACGACATCATCCTGATTTACCTCTCTCAGTTTGTCCGAGGCATTGGAGATGATCCGAACCCAGAAGTGAATGTCAATGCCTTTGGAGTGATTGTCCAGCACACGAGGAAGCTGGAAAGGGAGATGCATAACAATGTCACTCTTAAATCTATCAACTTGCAATTCACTGTTATTACCCTCGAGGGGTATTACATTTGAGAAACGCAAACTGTCTATTTTCACTGAACACTTCCAGTGGTATTTAGCGCTTCCGCCACGCAGCAAAAAGGTCCAAAGTTCGATTCCTACAGTCAGCCTTTCTGTGTGGTGTCTCCATGTTCTCATGTCTGTTTGGGTTTTCTTTCGGGTTCTCTGGTTTCCTTTCCAGTCAAAAACATGCAGTTGCATGTCCAGATGTGTTAATGAGAAGGTGAATCTCTATACGTGGTCCTGTGATCAACTGGCAAATGGTGAAGGATGAACGCCGCTTCTCTCGCCCAATGACAGCTGGGATAGGCTCCAGCACTACCCTGAGTGCTGGATGAGTAGCATAGATAATGGATTAATTAAATAATGAATGAATGAAACACATTAATCTTTCCTGTCAGCTGTTACATCTTTGTAAAAATATCAGTTGTATCAATTTTAGTTAAGCTGTTTGTGGAATTGTTCCGACAAGGTCTTTGTTTTCATTGTTGAGTGTTATCAATAATTCAGTCCCTTGTCAAAGGTTTCCTTATTTCAACAATTAATATAATTGAATATTGCGACACTGAGGTTTTTAAGTTATCACTGATATCTTCACCTTTGTATCGGTTGATATCTTATTCTTCAGTTGGAGGGTTAGAGATCTGAGTTAAGTTCAAATAATCTATTCAAGTTCATAATTGTTTGAGTTCCTGAGCAACTTCACATTAAGCAAGATCAATTTGGTCCTCTGAAATGTTGAGATTTTTGTGGAGCATCACTCTTTCTCTCTCTTTCCTGGGGATTTGCTGGTTTGCTGAGAGATCGTCCAGCCAGATCAACACAATAGCCTAAAGGGTCAGGAAACTGAGCAAGGCCAAGACACACAAATGCCAGAGGAGACATCCTTCCTCCTTTGCATTTCTGTATATCTCACTACGCGCAAATGTGTGTCTGTGTGTGCGTGTGTGTGAAAGAGAGAGGTACAAAGTGGGTTATGTGCCTTAGGAGTGTGTTTTAAAAGACATATTTGCTGCAAGTAGTAACAAGCCTCTGACTCAGTGGACACAAGTATTTTAGGCTTTTACCTCTCAAATACGACAAGAAGTCCATGGTGCGATCCCATGTGATTGTGAAAGGGGGGGGGTAGACTGAGGACAGGGGCTCATTTCTTGTTGCTGTTTTTTTTACTTTTACCAGATCTGCTGCCCAGGCAATGCCTGGGTCTGCCTCTCCTGTTCCCCACAGAACACCAGCCAATTTGTCTGCTTGTTTATTAAATTTAATGATGCCCTATCAGTTGCTATCCAGATCACCACCATTCATGATCAGGACTTGTGCAAAATACAAGTCTATATAACAAGGTTGTTTATCATGTTGCACCTATGAATACTCATACGAGGAAAGTTACATGTATCTCATGTATTTGTACCTCATCTTATAGCAAAAGAAGCTTGTTGGTATAAGAAGTATATCCGGAGTAAATTGGAGTTTAGTGTCTTGCTCAAGGAAACGTCAGCGCGCAAACAACGTGCTGCGAAATGGATCCCAAACTCTGAGTGGTTCAAATTACTTTTTATGAGCATTTTGGTCCTTCTAATTGTTACCAGACAGAAGTCCAGGCCTTGGGAGATCATTTTGAAATAATTACATTGTATTAACTAGAATTAATTTTCGGTGGTTATAGTATCATCTCATCTGTAGCCCATTGCAACAATGTAAATGCAGTACACAAGTATCTATAACAATTTGTGAAAGCAAAATTATCTTGTTGTCATTCTTTTCCAGATTGTAAAATCAGTACTTTAACTTTCTGGACAATTTTCCTTTAAAAGATAGGAATCTGGCATGTTGGAAATGGCATTCATTCAATGACTACTGAAGCTGAAAATTGAAAGAAATGATAATGAGAACAAGTTAAACTGCAGAGATGGATGTCTTTTTCATAGTAGAAGTACTCTTACATCATCCCCTGTTTGTCTTGGCTCATTTGCTGTATTCGGAAAGAACAGCAAATGATAAAATCTAGGTGGAATTTTCTAGCAAACATTGAGCTTTCTTTGAAAATATAATTAAGGTTATAATTCTGTCATATTGTCATTTTTATAGTACCATGAATGTTTGTCTGTGTGTTTATGATTTATATAGCTTCTACCATTGTGAAAGAACACTAAATATATTGTATGTACATTTTATGAATGGAGATTGTGGTCAATTCTTTCATCCAGCACCCATGGATTTCCCTTCACATAGTCAGCTTGAGCCAAAAGCAACTGTGCTTCACATTGTACATTAAAATATAACAGAGGATTGTGTCATAAAATATATATATTTACAGATTTTTTCTGACAAATTATATAAATCCATGGCCAGAACATTTCCAAAAATTGAAAAAAAATTGGAAGGAATAAATAGCATTGACATTTTTACTATGACGAAGACACTGTGTGTATTTGTGTTTGTCGTTCCTAGTTTGAAAACCCCAAACCATTATTGTCCTGCCCCAGCTTAAATTCCTCTCCCTGAGCCAATTGTTGACTCAAGCATCTCCGACTGAGCTCTTAAAGGACTTCAAATAAGTCAACGAAGATGTCAACAATTGAATGGGATGCATGCAAGTGCCACTTAATGCCATCTTTCTTTATTCAATGGGGAAAAACTCTGCCAAATGTATGAGAATAAATCATTGATTTGTGGATTGATGAATAGTCTTATGGGCAACACTACGAGCAGTGTGTGTATACTGACGAAGGTCTGTTATCAAAAAAAAATTATATATATATATATATTCATTTATTTATATATATATTGAATACAATACATTTGCACACAATACAGTAACCATGGAGTGACTCACAGTTTATATAAATATATGTATATTTTTTTTTTGATAAAAGACCTTCGTCAGTATACACACACTGCTCGTAGTGTTGCCCATAAGACTATTCATCAATCCACAAATCAATGATTTGATGGATTTTTAATGATATATATATATATATATATATATATATATATATATACCAGCACAACTTGCTCTATAGTCCACCACCAACATATGTGTATGAAGTGGTCATTAGTAATGTTTACAATAATTATATTTCTATTGTCCACTTTGCACTAGTGTTTATACTCTGTTTATACTCTGTCTCACTCTCTCATAGAGGGCAGCAAGTTATGTAATAGTTGAAACATGCATGTGTGTTTATGTGCGTACGCAACGGACAAAATGTGTTTCCCTGGAGTCTCTTGATTTAAGTCATTCTTGATAAGGTTGAGAATTTGGGCTATAATGCATTTATGATAAAGTAGTAAGAGCAATTATTAACAAAGCAGCACAAATTTTCAGACCATGCGCTACTGTCAGAGGTACCGACCAATCTCCAGGTTTTGATAAATGTCATTTAGTAAATTTCCATTCCCTCAGCAAGAAATCATCAAGTTGGTTAAGATATGTACTTCTAAAGCATTTTATCATAAATATGAATACATTGGCCTGAGGTCTTTAGTATATACAGTCCTTCAAAAATATTTGTGTGTATTTTTATGGAATATGTTGCCCTTGATTTCAGGCTGTACATCAATTCATGTATGTACTTAGAGATCAAGGGATACTGTTTGTTGTATACATTAGCTACTGATGCTCAGACCTCACCACCAGACCAAATGGATTTCATCTTTCAGAATCCCGGAGCAAAGTGATACTGACCAGGTGGAAGAGCTTGAAGAAGTCAACATTGGCATAGAATTTGTCCTCAATGATCTGCAGGCGTTGCTGGGTGAGGATGCACATGGCATTGCGAACAGCATAGAGGCCCCTCCGGCTGGGGAAAATTAGGAAGCGCTCGAGAAGCTTAACACTGCAGGCGATGTCCTTCAAATGCAAATCAGGAACTCCGAAGGCAAACTGGAAATAAGACAGGAAATGTAAACAATTTGATTTCCAAACGTTTATAGGTGACATTGAAAAAAAGTATAAAACAATTAAAATAAGCAAATGTCTCCTGATTAAGAAAATTTGAGATGATACATTTACTTATCATGACTAATAATTAAGAGAAGTCCAGAATTAAGAATTATTTCAGTTGAAAACAAAAAGTGGCCTAGAAGATTGTACTCAAGGGGGGGCTTCTCTTACCTTTGTAATTCATCTTTGAGTGGTTTTCTAAGGGGACACGAAAGAACTACTTTCTTTGCTCCATCAAGCATCAATATTGATATTTGGGCATACAAAATAACATATGCAAGTTGCCTCAAGCCAACTTTGTTTTGATTTTACAGTAATGTTCTGCATTTATTTTCGCACCTTGCCCTTTCAAAGCACTTCACACTGGAAAGCATTCACCCACCCCCACACCGATGGCAGGAGAGCTGCCATGCAAGGCACGAACCAGGCCACTGGGAGGGGTTTTGTGTGAGTCGCATTATGTTAATATGAAAATATTGTATATTTCTTTACTTTTTGCTTGGTCCGTTCTACGCATGTGTGCGTTTCTCCATGTAACAATGATTCTGCACTCGTGTGTGTGTGTGTGTGTGTGTGTACCTGTTCAGGCCTGATCTGGGCACTGACTAACTGCTCCACCACGGACTCTGTCAGAGGAACATCCCTCAGCAGGAATGATGTCAGAGTCTCATCATCCTTAAGGATAGTCTCCACCTTTACACCCCGGCCTATACAAACAGACACACGCATATATAAACACAAAGGGATGTGAGTGTGTGTTTGTGTGTGTGTGTGTGGGGGGGCAAATACTATAAACAAGGAAAACTTGGTAGCATGAACTTTTAGGCAAGTTGGGACAAACCAGCTACATTTAAAGGACCTTCCAGCTCCGGTTTAGTTATTTCCATTTGCCTGTCTGTACTTGAATGTTTTCTTTTCCTGAGCAAAGTACCAGTTTGCTCCGACCAACCTGCCTTTGAGTAGGTTGACCACTAAAGTGGGTGAACATGAGCCAAAATTTTCTAAGGTAGGCGAGGCATAATGAGCATGTACCAGTCTTTTCTGGTCAGAAATGTGAGCAAAGCAGCCATATATGCAAAAAGAAAAAAAAATCACTACATACTAGTGGATGCAAAACAACCACATTGAAAATGGACAGTTATTCTCAATTTTCTTTTCTCCCTCTATAAAGCTGCTTCCATTGTGGTTGTTCCATGATATCAAAACGCCATCTATTTTTGTAATGACACATCATGTAATAACCTGCATTTATCCTTCATTTATTCACTCATAATCTCTACTGCTTAACATTCACTCAGGGTCAGGGCAGGATTGGAGCCTATTCCAGGTGTCTTTGGTCAAGAGGCCATTTACTCTCTCATTCACACATCTGGGCAGTTCAGAGTTTGCAGTGAACCTAGAGCATGTTTTTGGACCATGGAAGGAAACTGGAGAAAATTGACACAAACACCAGGAAAACATGAAAACATCGTCAAATAGCGGCGCTTGCCCTGCCGGCGCTACAATGGGTGCGCGAGCCATTGCGTTGAGACCAAGCAAGTTGGCAGGACGCCGGATTGCAGGACCAAGAAGAGTGCAGAGCTCCCGTTTCGCACCGAGAAAGAGCAGTTTGTCCCCAAGCCCGAGAAGGTGTGTGATTCCACCTCGGCCACATCGCTGCAACCCGCTCAGCCATCCACGCCCACTGTGACTGTACGGCTACCGGACTTCTGGCAGGGACCTCTATGCCTGGCTTCAGCATGTGAAAGCGCTTTTCCACCTGCGGGGAATTTTTGCACATGACGCCAGGTACTTTTTACTTGTCGACCAGCCCTCGACACACTGAGCCATGGAGCTGCTGGGCGAAACCCCCGTCTTTCGTCACCTATCCTTTCGAGACAGGGGTGGATGGGCTGTTCCGGGTTCTCGAGGCAGGCGTTAAGAGTTTCGTGCTGGACATGGGCGGGCGTAGGGAGCGGGTGTCACTCAGCCAGCATCCAGGGTGGTTGGTGTTCTGCTTCCTGCCCAGGTTCCTCGTCGGGGTCTCCCCCCTTCCAGAACACCAGCAGCACCTCCACGGGTCCAGTGTCCGGGTCAGGGTCAGGGTTCCTCCTGGGTGTTGGGGACGGGGGGGGGCGGGGGGGGGGGGGGGGGGGGGTGAGGGTGAAACTTAGGGGTGGGGCGTCACGCCCGCCTG
>CAAKHD010011717.1:135469-154058 GCA_901007705.1 Fistularia tabacaria
TTTTATATATTGTGCGTATGTGTGTGTGTATATATATATATATATATATATATATATATATATATATATATATATATATATATATATATATATATATATATATATATATATATATATATATATATATATATATATATATATATATCAGTGGTGGGCCGTCAGGGCCTGCAAGGCCTTCTCTGCTGGCCTAAAAATTATCTGAATCACAGACTGATGTTAATTATATTTTGTCCATGAAAACTTGATAATTCTGTCTGAAGCCAGGTACTCTAATAAGTCTGTTCACTTCCTTTCATAGCTTTTCCCCTGGTTAAGCTGCTTCCAGACGTGATTTTCATATTAAAGCATTTAACCAATCACATTTCAGCCATCATATGTTGCAAGGGTTAAAGAAACCTGCCTGGAGGCCTTCACAATCAGTTCTGCGGGCGCTGTAGCATAAAATAGGTGTCGAGCAAACTGTTGCTTCAACCAATAGGATTTTGAGTTGGCGACATCAAGGCCCTCTAGCAGGCTTACGGCAACATCAGCATATTCACACCCGTTGATGGATAGTCACGAGAGGGTGCTAGCCACAGCTAGCAAACTACATCTGTAGCAGGCTGCACAGGCAAAAATATAGTTGTGTTGATTTAATAGCTGTTTTGTCAACCCGCAATGGCTGAAGGAGGAGAAGAAATGGATTTGGTTGCAGATTTATTGTCAAAGTCATTTTCAAGGGGTACTTTTCAAGAAAAGCTGAACACCATTAAGAAAGGTCGGGCAACTCTGAAGCTAGCAAGCCTGTCACAGCCGGGAAAAGGATTTGTCCGCCACTTTCAGTCCACTAACTGCGAGCGGTACCCCTGGCTCACAGGCCCCAAGGAAAACTGCAAATTGTGTTGCTGGGAGTGCTTGTTATTTGCCACTGATCGACATGGTGTTTGGAGCCACACTGGGTTTGTAAATCTGACTTGCCTAACCAAGGCAGCAACGAGACACCAAAGCACTGGCGGACACTTACAAGCAACGGTGCTTTCAAAAACTTTTGGGGAAACCAGAGTGGATCTACATTTGAGCAAGCAAGTGCGCAGGGCAACAGAGCTCAACAACGAAAAGGTGAAGAAAAATAGGGAAATCTTTAAAAGACTGATAGACTGTGTCATTTTTTTGGGCAAGCAGGAGCTTTCATTTCAGGGACACGATGAAAGTGCTGGATCTAAAAACAGAGGAACCTATGTGGAGCTTCTTTCTCTCATTGCTGAGAACAACACGGATTTACATTACCGCCTTTCCACTAATAAAGTGTTTGCTTCCGTCGAGCGGACATTTTCAGCCCTAAAGTGAATTAAATCTTATGCCAGAAATACGCAGGGCAGGCCTGACTTTCAGCATTAGCTTCGATGGAGATAGAAAAGGACTTCTTAATGGAACTGAAACACTCGGATAATCTGTACGACAGAGTAATTGAACTCTTCTTGAGGAAAGAAAGGAGGATGGATTTTGTGTACAAATAATCAGTATTTTTGGCAAGTAAAATGTTACTATTTTACTAAATAATATTGCAGTTTTATGAGGTTATTATTGATGCTTTTTTTAATATGTGTAGCGCGCCCCGGAAATGCACATGGATGTTGTATAGTTGTGCGCTCAAAGCTTTTGAACGTTCCATCCTTGAGCTCGTGGGAGCTTGTAAATCCATATCTCTTTCATATTTTATCCACATATTGTGTCCACTCAGAATTTTTGGTATGCTGAAACGCGGCATTCACATAGTTAAAACTTGTTTTGCAACCAGAGGTGACAGGCTGTGTATACGTCACAGAGGGACACAGATGTTGGTGTAAAAAGACTTGTTGGCATGGCTTTCCATACGAGGAGATTTGCGATTTTTTTAGCCGCTCGTTGGGAAAGGAGCCCGGACCAGAGGGCATGTTGCTTTCCCAGCATGACAGGGATAGTAAGTGGCTTATGTTACTCGCCTTCCTTACAGCCATGTGATATAATCCTGTTACATTGTAAAGATACACATACCTACTGGTAGTGTACGGGTGTGTGTGGATTCAGAACAAGATAAGGCCTGCCAGAGTTTGTCCACTTTTTTCAGTTGCATTTTCGGCCTCAAACAAATAACATTCACAATCCACATTCATCCAGGTACATATACACTTCGGACTGAAAAACATAAAAAAATCCAATAAGGGGATTTTCTAAACATGGCACCTCCAGAAATGCTCCCCTCAAAGCAGCAGCTCATTTTAACTTTACACTATTATGGGTTCCCATCATTTTGTAAACATCCTATTTCTAAATAGCTTCAATATCATGATTTGTGAAAATGAATTTCAGACGGATTTTAAAAACATTCACGGCATCATGAGCAAACAAGTAATTTAAAACTATCAAGTATTATATGAAAAAATAAGCATTTTTATTTCAGCTTATGTTGACTGAAAGTCAAATGACAGATATGTTGCCGAGTGGGGTTAATACATTTTTAAAATGTATTGATTCCACCTGACTGTGACATCCTTGCTCAATTTCAATAGAGCTGACCTGAGATCTGTTCTGGATGGATGCGCAGCGTGTCCATGAAGTTACTCATGGTGTTCATTTCCCTCCATAGTCGTCCAGCCTGCAGAAACTCCAGGTCAGAAAAAAGAAGCTCCTGGGCGTCTGAGTAGAAGTGGGCCAGTCTGAGGAGGAGATTACATAATTTGTTTGTTATAACCAAGTAATGCACAGGTAATAATTTCTTGGAAAAGGGCAGCAACAACAACAGAGGAGAGGATACAGAGAATGGGGTCAGATGGAGGAAGATGATTTGCTGTGGTGACTCCTGGATGGGGGAGCCAAAAGGAAGAGAAGAAGAAGGGAAGAACAGCAATCTCAAAGATATTTTGAGGGCTTCTCTTTCACCTTAATGTATTATTCTGTTTTTTTCACATCAGATCACAATATTTCTCCAGAATTGAACTTATCCAGTGCTCACACGGAGTGGTTGTAGTTTGAAACCAGGCCGGGTGATTCTCCGCGGGTGGGGTACTGAAAACAAGGATTGTTGGCGTTGCAGAAGATTCCCTGGATCCACGGCAAAACCCCTGCTGAGGGCATGGCCTTGTTGGGGAAGTGGCCTGTGGAGAACACAGCGCCGGGCATTCAGAGGGTTATGCAAGTCCTTCATCAACATGCGCTAACAGGACATGACGGTCCAAAGATGGAGCTATATCTCTGGCACTGCGGAGCAAAACCTCTCCTGGTGGGGAGGAGCGATCTGCTTACATTCATGTTGACGATAGAGCGGGTTCACCCTTCGTAGCCACACCAGTCCCATGAACAGAATAACTGGCCACATGATCTCCATGAAGAAGCGTACCTGCGTGGAAGGTTTAAAAACATCAACTTTGTACTCAAGGTTTTTTTTTTCCATAAGGCTCATTCCTGCATTTCCCTGGTGTTAAGCAAAAGTGCAAGTGGCCTGACGTGTGATAAGGGCACGTTCTGCCATTGTAAACTGCTGTGTGAGTCGAAAAAGGCAAATATGAGACTGATGTTTTTGCACCGAGAGTTAATTGTTTTTAAAAACAGAGGAAGCATGCCTTATGAGACAACATAAAATTGAATTAAGCCAAAATAAATTCACGCAACATTTGAGGACACACTGCTCCTCTGTTTTTAGGGAAGTTTTGAAAAATGTGTCTTAATTACCTATCAGAATAAATGTTCAGTGTAACAAGTGTGAAAGGGTGCAGAAGAAAATACTTCAACAACAGTTATCGGAACATGCAGACAAAAACACCCTCTTGTCAAAATGTAAAGTTTGTGCTATATTGATTATCTATACAAGTGTCAGTAGATGATGACACCCACATTCCATTTAGCTGTCAGTAGGGTTAAATCTAAGTTTTATACCCTCTGCCTCCTGCGGACAGTCCAGTTCTTCCACAGCAGGAGTCGGACCTGCATTCCTGCCCCCATCATGGCCGCACTTCAACCCAACAGAGGCCGGCAGGCGCTGACAAACCTATATTGGACCAAATCCTTTTAATAATCTCATAATCCGGTGCATGCATTTCTTGGAAAAATAAAACGTGTTTCGAAATGAAGTTCCGGGAGAATGGACGCCCGTATTTGTGCCGCCAATCGATCTTGTTCATTGTTCGTAAAAGGCAAACCTCGGCTCTGTGCACTTCACAAAGGTGAATGAGCGAGACTGCTCACGTGGTGAGAGAAAGCATTTAAACTTTACATCGTCTGTTAGCGTGAACTTGACGGTATCTATAGCAGCTGTCCTCCAAATGAGTAAAATTAAGCCAAGCCAAGAAATAACCTCATTCGCATCTAATGTAATGACATTGTTCTTACTAGTAGTAAAACTACAATTTTCCTTATCTATTTGCCATGTCATTGACACGGACTGAAACCTTGAAAAGAAGAAAAGTTATGTCCACTATTAAAAAAACAATGTTTTTTAATCACTTACCTCAGTAGAAAACCCACAGGCAAGATTGACAACTAACGAAAGCGGTGTAGCACTGCATACTCTGCCGTGTGCTGCCTACACAGCTAATTTTCAGACCTCGTGAATAGTTAAGCAGATTGATTTAATCTCCTTTCTGAAGGCCAGCAGACTGTGGATGTCTCCTGTCCGTTTGGACAAGCCTGAATGACCTAACCACCTGGCCTGCCTGCTTAATCCTGCAATACCAAATTATAAACCCACCGTCTAAAAATGATGATTCAAGAAGTATTGTTTTTGTCATGTTTTTAGCAAGTTCCTGACCCAAATGCAAGAACACAGTGGAGGTAAGGTGTTTTCAGGGATTTCTTGAGGAGGTGGTGAATGGAGGGCTGTGCTGGGTCCGGGTTGTTTCTGGAGCTGGGGGAGTCAGAGAGGCAAGGCGGGTGTCGGGATGGCGCTGACATCCACCGACAGGGCAGGGGTCTCAGGGACTTGATGTAGGATTCTGGAATGAGGGACTTACAATGAAGGGCGAGATGTAGGATTCTAGACTTCGGAGCAAGGAAGAGATAATGGATCTTACTGTGGGGATGAAGATCCACCAGGAAGGGATGAATGGAATCCAGGAGGATGTGTCCGTCTGGGGGGTAAATGAGATCAGACTGGATAACAGCAGTCTGGATGGCACACAACTCTGACTGCCTGGAGGTGCATCTGTGTGACCACCACCTCACTACCCACTCGCTTACGATTCGTGCCCTAACTCTGTTGTGCTCTTTACCCAGATTGATATCACTCCATCGCATCCTGTTTATTTTATTGTTGCCATTGTTCCATTGTTGTCACCTATCTGTGCTTATCATTGCTGTTGTCAATTTTGTTTCTACTCTCACCCTTACTGTTTATTTATTTATCTTATATTGTGTATATGTATACATATGTTTTTTTTTTTACTTGTTGAGTGCTTATTCATATTTTGACTATATTTTTTGATACTGTTATTGTTGTGCTGCCGCAACAAAGGAATCTCCCCTATGGGGATCAATAAAGTATTATCCTAACAACTGCAGGTTGAATGGTCTGGCCAACAGGATACTCTGGCAGGAACCGCTGGCAACTGGCTCCTCTTATCCTATGTCGGCACTGCACCCCAGCTGAAATCCATCCTGCTGCAGGGCTGCTGCTCAATTAGGCCTTCTGTTGAAGACCTGCAAGGTGAAAGGAACTGCACAGAGTCATAACCCCTGATCCCAACATCTTTTTTCAATGAGTTTTCTTTTATCATGTTACTGTTTTCGATAGATTTGATCATTTTCTGAATCGCTTGTGTTTAAAAAAGAATCCAAGATTCTTTCATACGTTCATTAAATGTACCGCTTACCCTGCACACAGGGTCACGGGAGGGCTGAAGCCTATCCTGGCTGTCATTGGGTGAGAGGCAAGTTCACCCTGGACCAATCACCAATGAAGCAGGAAGTAACAAGTATAAAACTGTAACAGCTAGTAAATTAATTCATTGGTTTAAGAATCAAATTGTTTTAGTTTGAAAATGTGTTACAAATCCTACATATCGAAGGTCTACATATAAAAATCAGATACCATTTCTTTAGGTTTTTTTTCTAAAAGAAAAAACAATCGAAAGAAAAGTAACTGAAAATGAAACATCCATCCATCCATCCACGCATAATGTTACATAAAAAAATAACCTTATTGAAAACAGACAGTTATTCTGAAGGTCCTTTTCTCCCTCTAAACCCTGCTTCAATCATGTTGGACAACTTAATTTTGACATGAGGTGGCATAAAGGCATCCATTTTTGTAATGACATCACACCATGTAATAACGTGCATTTATTATTCATCCATTAATTAATTTGTACAATATTTATGATGTTTAACATAGACTCAAAGTTGCAGGGGTGCTGGAGCCAATTCCAGGTTTCCTCGGGCAAGTGGCAGGGATCACCCTGGACCAATCAATCAAAAGGCCACATACAGAGACAAACAACCATTCACTCTATCATTTACACGTCTGGATAATTTAAAGTCTCCAATTGACTTACAGCATCTTTTTGGACTGTGGGAGGAAACAGGAGAACCCGGAATCCAACCAGAGACATTCTTGCTGTGAGATGGAATAGAATCCGAGATTTGAAATTTCCCTTCGCTCAAAATGTCATTTTTTTTAATTTTCACTCCTCAAATTGGAGTCAAGAGCTTCGCCACTCAGGACAGTGCACATTTGTTGAAAAGGATTTCCACACTCATCGATAAAAGAGCCTGGAAGTAGCGATAAAATCTCAAATACACAGGATCGGTGACCCAAAATATTGTGAAAAGCTGGTCAAAAACAAGGGCATCTGATGCCTGCAGGTCATGAACTAACTAAAAAAACTAAAAATAGACTTTAAAATAAAGAGGGGCATGCGTGTATAACAGCTTAGCCTCTGGAAACTACTGGCATGTTTAATGAGGACTTCATGGAGAGGGGGTGGGTTTCCAGGTTGGAATTTGGTCACCATTATCTTCATCTGTGTAAAAATAACATCAGGCCAAGCAGAAATTATGACATGCGTGAAGTGTTGTTATTGATCGTACACTAACACTGGAGCGCTACAATGCGTCCAATGAAAGGGAACGGAGGTGAAACAAAACGCCGAGAGCAAAGGTTTGTAAGATATATTTTAATAAGTTACAAAAGGGGGTTTGTTCTGATGTACCTGTTTTTTTTACAACCAACATTTTCAAAAATTCTGCCAACCTTGTAGGCTACCATGAAAAAGAGATAAAATTTAAATAAATGATGCACGTCCTCTTACTTACAAAGAGCCTGTAAGGTTTAGGATATTAATAAAACTACTCCATGTGTAAAAAGGAAAAAAAAACAAAATGCTTTGGGAATTAAGAAATGTAAAAGGGACAGTATATTGAAATAAAGAAAATGCCATAGGAAATTCATTGCCATTTCTAAAAGCTTTTTTCAATTCAGTGTAAGTCGACACCTGATGTGTTATGGTATAAAAACAAGTTATACCCTTTGCAACTGGCACTTCACAGCATTATCAAAATGCTGAATTTAGATATCCCAAAGTTTTTACATCAGTTTGTACAAGAGTTCTGTGAAATGATCAAGTGAAATGATTAATTGTGAACGCTGCGTAACGGCTTCAAATGTTCTCACACAATGAACGTGGATAGAAGAACGGCTTTGTGATGGCAACTGAAATCCTCAATGTCGTGGCAGTGTGGTTGTAAAGATTCAAATATAGTCCTGCTTTTTGTTTTTTGGTATCTAAACATACAAGGATAGCGAGTTTGCGAGTATGATGTACAAAATATTCACATAAAATGCATTTGTTTTCATGACTTTTTTTAATAAATATTCCGACACGGTGCCAGGGAGTAAATTAGCGAGTGTCCTGTGAATGATATATGAATCATGTTTATAACAGACATGATGTTTTCTTTTTTTTAAGTGCATCCGGTTTGCAATTTCGGCGAGCGAAGGTATGTCTCATCTCGGAATATTTAGCATTTAGCAGAACCGCATTGCAGTTCGTCCGTTCGTGTAGGACCCCATGGCTTGGCGTGTATCAAGCGTGAGGGGTGGGCGGCTGGGGGTCATGAGGATCACACGAAATGAGCCTCTCGGTGTTCCACCTCCTGCAGCCTCCTCGGCCTCAGCCTCTGGTAAACCGGCTTGGCCTGGTTTGGGCCGAGTTCCTCAAGGCTGGGGCTGGGAGATTTCGACACGGCCACCTGCTCGGCGTCCATCTCCTCCTCAGGAGGATCATCCACCGACACCTCTATCTCAATCCCCAACTCCTCCTCCCCTTCCTCCCCTTCATCATCATCATCATCGTCCTCGTCCTCAGCACCGTTCGCAGAAGCACAGCTCTGCTGCATTTTAGCTTTGCCCTCTAAAGGGGGCTTGTAGAAAGTCCCGGGGGGAGGCTGGAGAGTCCTTGGTGCCCTGAAAGCAGTTTCAATGAAGCCATATTTGGTGACATTGTCCTCCCTCTTCAAAGTCCTGCCGGTTCTGACTGCTACGGTGTATGGCCTGTGGGGGTAGAGAGGGCCCATGGGACTCCCTGTGATGTCCAGAGAGAGGCTCGGCAGCAGAACTGGCGCGGACGCGGACGGGCTGGGTTCCGTCGCCACGCTGTCCTCAGACAAACTTGTAACCAGCCTGGCAGTTCTGGAGGTGGAATCGTGGTGGTTGTACTGTTTGTCCCACGTCCTGCGCAAAGTTTGGGTGTCAATGAACGTGCTCCTGTAATGCGTCCCCGCTCTCAGTTTCATTTTCTCTGTTTCATCCACCTCTTCAATGGACTGTATTTGACTGACTCCTTTCTTGTCATGGTCCTCTGAGGCGTTCCTGGTGTTATTCTTGTCCACTTGACCTTGGCTGAGGGTCTTTTCTGCTGGCATGCTGGCGGGCCGGCTTTGGAGATGGTTGCGAGGATGTCGCAGCTGGACCCTGGCAAGGGTGATGTGCTGAGAGCGACAGAGGCCTCGCTCAGCGAGCTTTGGGACCTCGGCGGCATTTGGCGACAAAACCCCGTCGAAGTTGTCTTGATCAGCATCGTCAGCTGTAAATCACACGAAAGAACGAGGGACAACGTGAAGGTTTCAATAATAATAATGCCCATCTCAACCAATTGATAAGCGTTATTATTTCAAAGAGTCGCGATAACACTCACCCGGTTTAAAGTCACTTCCATCAAGGCTTGGTATGGTCTCTGCAACCTCTGCTAGCAAGTGGGACGAAGGAATAATGGAGGAATGTCTCTTATAAACCTTGGCGGTCTGCTAAAGATGTACAAGGAGAGAATGCAGAGCATCAGTAAATGGTGCGGGCTCCATGACGACTGGCTCATGACCAGAGGAGAGAAACGTCCCGCCAGGGGACTCACCTCCTTTATGTCGACCAGTGACTTCGAGTGCCTGCTCAGCTGCTGCTCCTTGTCCTGGCAGGTGAGGCGGACATCAGGGTGGGGATGGCTATCAACCTCTGCAGACGACGTGCTACTCAAGGGACTGAGAGGGGTGTCAAAAATCATCTGGTAGTGTCTAATGAGGAGCTCCACGATGAGAGCCTGATATGGGTAATCCACCAGAGATGAGAGGGACACCTCAGCATCTGCTTGCCTGGGCTTGATCAGCGTTGGACCAAAAATGATCCCGAGGTTGCTCGCTGTCATTTTGTTTTCCTCAGATTGCTCCGTCACTCTAAAGAAGAGGAGGACAATGATCAATTCTCTGGCTTATAATTAATTAATAGAATATATATTACTGTTCTCTTCCAAATTTCACAGAGCCACGTGAAACGATGCAGAGATAAAGTATTCTTTATAAATTCTTTATAAATCCCCGCCTACCGGTGCAGATGCTCAACAAGGAACTGCAGCGTCTTGTAGTGGGCTAGCGGGAGATGCCTCAGCAGGTCCTTGATCTTGAAGAGGACCCGGTTGAGCTCCACACTGACCTGGGTTGGGGTCACTGGCGAGGGGCTGAGCCGAAACGCCTCCAGCTCCTCCAAGATGATACTCTGGCTTTCTTTGGCCAAACCGATGAAGTCGTTGTAGTAGCGGAACAGGATGAGCGGCTCTGGGAGCTGCAAAGGAAAAGTACAATGGGGGGGGCAAAACATCAAGCTATACAAATGGAAACACAGATGCCTATAATCAACAGACGTGCAGAAATCTGTAAGCAAACAGACAAATGAGACAGAATTAGCAAAGAGGTAAGCATTTACGGGATAGAGGGTGGTACGTGCTCTCAAGAATTAAACCAATAAAGAGAGTTATTTAACCCTTCTGTGTGTTTGTTTTGGACAGCCTGACACCTCGAGCTTAGCCAAACATGGTGTATTGTTGGGTGAGAAAAAAAAAGAACAGGGGCCCACCTGTCTCAGATAGAGTTTGAGGACATTGCTGATGTCGTGAGGGTAAAGGTCGGACAGCTCCACCAAGTCTTTGCCGTTCTCAAATGCCTGGCACAGCTTCTCAATGCGGGACTTGGCGCCATTCACACGGTAAATGCCCTGCGGTCGGAGCAAAACACTTTACAGGGTTTCTGTAGGTATCAATCAGCTAATCTAATTTAATGCATTTTTAATGCCATTTTAAACAAATTTAATGCCCATGTCCAACTGTAGATATATTTATTTATGATAATGGCAATCATTTACATCTGGAATAGATTTCACACAGTAGGAGATATGCAAGTATGACCTTTTGAGTGACCTTTTGATGGATCTAAAGAATCACATGGATTTAACTTTGTGTATGATTGTTAGTGAATATATCTCGGTTTGTTTCCTTTTTGCTCCAACTCTGGTGTTTTATATATTTGTCACCATCAGAACACCAACCATAAGCTTCCACTTGTCAATCATTGAAAATCATCAAACTATTCCGTTCAAAATGATTAAATGTTTATATAGCCTGATCAAATTAAATGACCATAAAGAATGTTTTTTTTCCCATCATGTCTATTTAAGTTTTTAAGGCTTGCAGACAATGCTATTTAAGGCTGCCATTTTGGCAAAATCTATTTACTGACTTTTAATGCTTTTCAATGACCCAGACAAACCCTGGTTTAAAGAGCAGCTTACGGGGCTTATGGGCCTACTGGGCAAACATCTGTCATGTCAATGTGAAATTACCTTGATACAGAGCGCCCTGTTTTCGATTTCTGACGTGCACTTCCGGATGATGAAGGGGATGCCGTCTTGGCTGTTCTTGGCCGCCTGTGTGAAGTCGATGCCGAAAAGGTGAAGCCTCCCGTGGAGCTTCTTATGGCCACATTGGATAGCAAGGGTCTCCAGACACTTTTTGTGGCATGCCAGTGAACACTGCGCAGGTTGACACGTATTTCGGTGATCAATGAAGAATGTCACAAATTATTTCATCATAATTAAATGCCACTGATCGAAGCTGGATTAAAAAGAAGAAAAAAGGAGGACGTTTCTGTGCATCAGAGATCTACCGCTCAACACAATGACAATAGAGTATTCAAAACTGAACCTTCCTTAATTCAGGCCTTCCAGATTATTTAAGGATCTGTGGGAGCCCTGTTTTAGCTCCCCCTGTTTAATCCATTCAAACCATCATATCCTGCTGGTTTTGGGCTTTTTGACAGCGCTTGCAGAAAATATTTATTTAAAAAGGCTGCTATTTTTTGTTTTGTTTTCTGTTAAAAAACCCTTGAACTAATACAACAAAGCTCCACAAAAATCTCCAGTGTATCTCCTTGAAACCAGTTCCATGATTTGCCGAAATGCATTGTCGCTTGGGTTTCTAACTCCAAAGCCCTGACTGGCATTAAATCGAGCACCTCCAAAAAACTTTTCTCCTGAAAAACGGTTTACACACAGCATCTGATATTTATAGAGAGAAAACGGATCTATAATAAACAGCAGGGTTAGGGTCGGGAGTGGGGTTTGTATGTGAAGAAGTCTTAAGAGGTTTAACAAAAGGTTTCCACTGCCCCCCTGGGCAAGAATGGTGAGGGTTCTTACGACTCTTCCGGTCACTTTAGATATTTAACCAACCGCCGTTTAAAAAATAAGTTATTGTGAAATATTCAGATCTTGAATATGAGTACCTGGGTCGGAGGGGTCTCTTACCTCTTCGCACTCCGCTCCCTGAAACACCACAAGGCTGTCACACTCGCGGCACTTGGAAGGTGCTCGTAGTTTCCTCAGTTTGTGTGTCTGAGCGGCTTTGGACATCACTGTGTTCCTGAAGGGTCCCGGAGAGCTAGCCGTCTCGATCACCAGCTCGCTCAGGCCTGCTGAGGGAGACATGGGGAGGGAAAAAAGTCAGTGTGACTAAATCGAATTAGCAGGACTGTTGCCTGTTTTAGGTATCACTCACCATTTTCAGAAGGCGAGGGAGGCTCTCTCTCATCCAGGTCATCAGCAGAGGACATGGTGCCAGTGGAGGGGGTCCTGGGTAATCTCCTCTTGAAGTCCCCTGAACAGTACAGATGGACACACCATTGAGTCCACCGCATTTCTATGGGCCTATTTCCAGACTCTTCCTCCTTCCCTGTCTCCTTTACTCTACATCATTTGCGCTGGGACGCACACACATACATTGCTGTCTTCATTTAATGATGAGGCGAGGTCAATTTCAGGTAGCAACCTGACAGTATCAGCAGATACTGTCATTCCGAGTAGAGGGTGAGTCACACCTACATAGTTCGAAAAGAGCGGCTTCGATTGACTCATTGTTAACGCTGTTGATGAAGATGAGGGGGGGGTAAATGTGAGGGAGTAAGAGCGAAAGAAGGGGAGTTGAGTGCAAATGAAAAATAATGTCGGCATTACCCCCTTCAAGGTGAGCACGTTTCAGAACGAACCGTGGAAATGGAGCTGTGAGTCAGTGATCACTGGAAATGAGCAGATCGAGTTTAAGTGACGGGCCATAGAGAAACATAATTTGAAGTGCTGAGGAATCCTCTTTTGTGATTTGATCTTTAGTTACATAAGACATCATGGGGGTGGGGGTCACAATATCAAGTAGCAAGAAAGAGAGATTAGATTGAGTGCAATTTACATCTGCTTTTTATGGTTTTCCCATGTCAGTCAACCATGTCAGTCAACCATTAAGTACCCCAAACATTAATGCCTATCGTTAGTTTGATGTGTCAAACATCAGCTGCTAAGCCAATCAACATACCGCATTTGAATGGTAAATTCACTTTGGAAATTCCAACACACAAGAAATATTTCCAGAAGATGCTTTGCATCCATACACAGGCTTTGTTCTTTTGGGGATTTCAAAGAAGCAGGGTCTTTGAAATAGCTGATGATTTTCAGAGTTACGATCTCCGATTTCCCCTTTGGGGATCAATAAAGTACTATCTTATCATATATTTTCCACCTGGGCTGGCAGTGGGTGAGTCCATCGAGCGGGACTCGCTGCTTCCTCCGGCACTTTCCGAGTCGCTGCACATCCCTCCTCCTCCTCCTTGGCTTGGGGAGTGCCATGGACGAAAAGGTGCCTGGATCCGCAGTGCTGGGCAAGAACACAAGACAGCATCCATGAAATATTAACTGTGACAAATCATATAATTTTGCTTTAGTTTACTTTTCATCGAGTCTTGAAATGCATCTTACAATGTAGGCCCAATGTTTGTTTTTCCAACTCTTTTCCTGTCATTCTTGATGTTTGCGATAATTATGCAAGGGGAGCTGAATCAGTCTCAGAATGCTGGATCGCCAGAGCACCAGCTGAACAGCTTGTGCCGAGCAGACAGTTGGATGAAGTATGGAGTTATCAGGAGCCGCGGCGCACTTCCCTTACTTGGCTTTTACCTTGCAGCCACGTCACAGATCCCATTATAGGGGACAGTATAACATGACCATCTAAAGCTTATACTTATTACATATTTGCTACCCCCTATTCCTGTGAATAGGGGGGAGCTCTTTCTTTTGTTTCCCCTAATAGTGGCTTCCAAAAATGAATATGAGCGCACCCCATGCTAAAACATCCTTAAATGTGGAAGATGCCTGGAAAATACTAATGATGTACATTGGGGTGCCCACACTTTTGTTTTGTTTTGTTTTGTTCAAGCTAATTCTAAAATGAATCAAGTACCTAATGCCACAGTAGGGATGGATGACAAGCTAACAGCTTCTTTTTTTCATACATGCATAAAACTTGTCCAAGGGTACCAGGTCAAAAAGCATTGGAGAGTGAAACGACTCTGTACCTTGGATGTCGATGCTGCTGTTGGAGCGCCTTTCAGCAATCTTGGTATGTCCGGCCGTGACGGGGCTGTCCACATCCTCTACGCCAAGGAAGTCAGATGTCATGGATACCTGTGACAGGTTGCTTTGGGATGAGTGGCTGCCGCTGAGGGAGCTCTTGGTAAGGGGGATTCTGGGTGGGAGTTTGGAAATAAAAAAAATCAAACCCCAAATAAATGCCGGTGAAATGTCAACCGTCAAAACAACTAATATTACAAAAAATATTACAATATTGCATAGCTTCTGAATTAAAGTCCCCTCAAGTGTTTTGGATGGAAAGGGCAGCTGAATGTTGCATTATGACCACATTATAAAGTCTCTACCTCATAGCAATCACATATTAGTGAATGTTTTGAAGAGGTAATTGTTATATTACACTTTATTTGGTCAAAAATGTGTAAAAAATACATATAGTTTTGAAAAGATAATTCATACTTCGCAAGAGACATTAACAAGACATTAATGAAAACCTTATTGACTGTCAGCTTATCATACATAATTGCATCCAAAATGTTTTGAGTGTGGCAATTTTTTTGACTTCCTGCCATGTTTTTGCAAAAACGTTGCCGTGATCCAAGTCCCAGACCAATTTTGTTCAGATGATTACAGTGTTGGCATGGCTGCGACGCGTCCAACATTGTATTTCGTGGGACGGCGATTTTTTTGAAAACACTCAGGACTTAAAGGCAGAACTACCAGAGTTACGGTATCCTCACATGCACAAAATGTAGGTCAGTCTATATTTGTCCTCAGGGGTATGTATGTTTCATTTCCCCTCTCCAAAGCTGTATCCTTTTGATCAGAGAAATCAGTGGTGGGACGGGGGCAAGGGGGATAACTAAGTGAGAACAAAGCACTCTCTACTTTCCATGTCTGCGGGCTTGTGCATGTGTGTCTGTGTATGTATGGAGGGGGTCCAACTGCTCTTAGACGAGATCTCAGCCCTTAACATACTTGTCAGAAATAAATGTGGTTTTAGTTTGAAAACAAATAAAAAAAAGTTCACCTTTTGAAGTGGTTTTGTAAAGCCCGTAGTAATCCCATCCCCACCCCCCGACCACCACCTTCCGTGACTCTGGCCATTTCCGCAGGACGCTCTGACCAACCCAATTGTTTAGAATTTTCCAAAACAAGCTACGTCACTCAAACCATTCCAAATCTTATCATCTGTCGCGCAGCGGCACGCAGTATTTATCTCCTTGTACTCAGTTCAACACCTTTCACCACCATCCCCAACTACCCTTTAGCATTTATTCCTAAAGAATACACTGCCCTGCAACCTTTGGCTAGTTACACAGATAATCAGGACATGAGAATGTAATTTGATTTTCACTATTGCTTACTCATACATAATTATTCATTAATTAAGTTAAAGCAGGGGATATGAGTCCTCACAGCCACAGCAGTAGCTGAGGATGGACTTATTTAGAAAAAAAGATTTCCCTCCTTCTTTCCTCCCTTCCGTTGATAAAATCTGATATCGTAAACATAAACAATCATTGCTAAACAGAATGCAGTTCACTTTTGGTCAGATTCCCAGAGCATTAATCATGAGATTTTTGGAGAAAACACGTCAAACACGTTTCTCCCTTTTCTCTTCAAACGAACACAGATACAGATAAGATTTGCATCTCAACTTCTCACCCTGTACTTGGCAGAACTGCTGCGTCAACCGAGTGGGACTCGAGGCGAGGCCCGTTGGCGGGTAAACTCCGGATGAAATCAATGTAGCACTGGCCCGGCTCATACAGTTTGGCGTTTTCACAGAGGCTCTGCTGGTTGACGGGGAGCAACACAACCTGTGCCTGCTGCAGCTGGAACCAGTTCACTGTCACCTGCAGCAGGTTTTATGTACATTATTTCGCTCGTCTCCGAGTGAGAATTAGTGGTGAACATTCACAGCTAATACTCACTGCCTTCAGAGTCAGGTCGCATTGTGAGACCATCTCTCGTAGCTGAGTGATGATCTCACTCTTGGTGTTGGCGAGATCCACTCCTTTCTCCACTACATCCACCTGACACGCTTTGCAGTGTTCACTTGCCTCCTCTGTCTGCCGGCACGGGGGGACATCATTGATAATTTTTTAAAATCTAAAACTATGATTAAATTTTAATTTTTAGTCTGGCCATTTTCACACTAAAATATAAGAACCCAAGATAGCCAGTGATGCAGATGAGTGCCCATAAGTGCAACCACTTTGTGAGCTGGGAATGACATTTCTGATGACCATCGCTGATTACAAAAACATCTTAATTCTATCCAAAAAGTTCCCAATGGACATTGACTCAAGTACTCAGTAATCATTCATTACCTCTACTGCATACTATATATATAATATATATTTATACTATATACATACCTATACCCCTTATCACGCAAATGTAAAAAATTGGGAAGATTTCTGAAGAAAATATTTTTTTTCTAAAGAACTAAACAATCTGCAGTAATAATAAGACAGACTTTTAAATACAAAAAAACACATTGAAAATAGAGCATTACTTTTAATGTTCTTATCTTGTTCTAAAAGATTAGAACATGCTTCAATCATATGTTGAATGAAAACATTAAAAAGTATGGGGGCCTAAAGCCATCATTTTTTGTTATGACATCACATCATATCATTACCTTCGTGTGTCATTCATTCATTAATTATGTATACCCCTTAACCTGCATTCACGGCCGCAGGGCTGCTGAAGCCTGGTTGCCAGTTGATTACAGTGCCATATATAGACACAAGCAACCATTCGACCTATTATTCACACCTCTGGGAAACTAAGGGTTTCAAATGAACATCCTGCATGTTTTTGGAGGGCAGGTGTGGCTATGTTGGTAGACCGGGAGTCCCTCCAATCAGAGGTTGATTGGAGGGTTCAATCATCTGCTCCTCCTGTCTGCATGTCGAAGTGTCCATGGGCAAGACGCCAAACTCCCAAATGTTCCAGATGCAGCTGCAAGGCACCTCTGCCGCTATCCAAAAACCAAACTCACTCTGATCACAAGACAGAGGGGACCTGAAACCTGTTTAAAATTGACTTGATTTTTTCTTCCAATTATTCCAATGATCAATGCTTTTACTGCTGACACTTTTAAAACCTCTGCACCTTAACTTTTTCATGAACTTCCCTGTAATAGTACTCCCTCCACTCCCTGTTTTCTGTGATATTAATTATAATTGTTTGTTCTTTTGCACTGTGGGTGAGAAACACTATTTCAAACCTTTGTAGGTGTGAAACATATGGCTGAATTGACAATAAAGTTGACTTTGGCTTTTCCTCGATAAACTTTTAGGAAACAGAAGTTGCTTAAAACTTTCTCCAGGTCGGCCTCTGGCTCAGGCCATACCTTCTGCAGGGCCTCCTCCTCAAGCCTCCGCCTCTTTTCCAGCTGCTTGGCCACCGCTGCTCCACCGCCCCCTCCAATCTGCTCCTCTTCCAGGCGGCTGGTACAAACCTTGGCTTTTTCGTACTCCTCCTGCCGCTGGGCCTGCAGAAGCCGAGCTTTCCTCAGAGCGGTGTCCGCTTCATGCTGGGGAGGCGCACAGATCGAGGCTCACACATATACAACCTAACACCTAATAGACCAGTGAATAATTTCCTGCATGTTTTCTGTGCCAAGCTCTTCTCATTCACAGACCCATCTTTCTCAGTAAAGCTGCTAGTATTTAATGCATTTCCTTTATATTCAACCTGCAAGTAGGACTCACCATTTTCTTTTGCTCCCTCTGCCACTGCTCCTTCACCTCTTTTCGTAGCTTGTCCAGTTCATTCTTTCGAGCCAGGAGAGGCTAAAAATAAACAAGGACAAACAATTGAATGTGTTTCTTTTTTTTTCTACGACGTGACAAAATATTAAAAATATTAAATTATTATTTTCCACGACAGGAACAGTCACTTGACTTACCTGCATGAATTTGTTGCTTTGGAGAACTGCAGCAGTGTGAAGTACCAGCTTGCTGTATTCAATATCATTTTTGAAGGCTGTCATGTATATCTCCCGGAAAGGCATGAAGTCCTTGGTTTTGAAGAAGGGGGGCAGGGTTCAAGTTAAACCTAAAAACATACAAGTTGCACACCACATTTCTGCAAGCCAACTTTAAAATGTAGTTACCTGTTGACTTGCAAGTGTCTTTGCTGATTCCGCCATCTTTGAGTAACTCTTTGCACATTCAATGTCTGCAAATACATCACACCCAAACACGCACACATACACACACACACACACACACACACACACACACACACACACACACACACACACACACACACACACACACACACACACACACACACACACACACACACACAAACACGCACACGCGCACGCGCGCACACAAGACTCTCACTATATTTTTTTTTCTCACACTCCCCCAAAAAAAAAACACACAT
>CAAKHD010011717.1:155282-178549 GCA_901007705.1 Fistularia tabacaria
CCCACATAGGGAAAACATATATCACAGCAGCGCAACAATAAAAATATCAAAAAAACATGTTATAAAAGAAATAATATATACATGCGCAAACATATATACACACACACACACACACACACATATATATATATATATATATATATATATATATATATATATATATATATATATATATATATATATATATATATATATATATATATATATATATATATGTATATATATATATATATCATAATGTTAAATTTATATATAACATATATATACACACACACACATATCACCATACATGTCCATACACACATATACTTACATATATACATACAGATAATGTGCATGATAGATATTAGTCATCTCATCAAGATAAGAAATTCCTTTCAAGATATACTGACAAATATGATGTAAGAATTAGCAATACGTAATGTGAGGGCTGCCGTGACAAGCCAATACTCTTTCATTTGCAGCTGCCAGCTCACCCATATTTACACGTTTATCCACCCAGGCCAGAACTTCTTTGGTATACTTGGACCAGGCCTTGGCGTAGAGCAGTGCTGAGTCAACCCCGCTATCCTGCCGCTGCAGTGTCCTGTCCACCTCCTCGGCCCGAACTGGCAGCGATGGTCCTGCGACCATCATGGGAATTACAGCGCTTGAGTTATCAATTAAGGTGAGCTTATACTAGACGCACTGTCACGCCTCTCTCCTCCGTGCACGTAGTATGTGTATCTTAAGTGACGTGTGGCTGTGACACAGCAGGAAAAGCCCACGCTGACCTTGAGTGAGAAAGATATGAGCTAATACCATTTGGAGGATTAGAAATGGCTGCTGCACAGATTAATACATGGAATAATTTGGCTTGGATGACCACGGAGACACCTGTTTGCATGGAGCAGCTACAACAGCGTATTAAAAACACTATGATGCATTTTTTTTATTTCCTCCCTTTCCTTTTCTCACTTCTACTCATTACCTGGCGGCTCATCTTTCTCGGGGCCCGATCCTCCAGATTCCACTGAGAGGTTCTCAAAAGACTGAAAACAGACAGCAGGGCGGCGATACTGTAAATGTTAATGCTACATAGCAATGACAACAGCTCATTTTAGGGTTTGAGGATGTTGGACTGAGTCTCAATCCCCCAAAGTTTTTTTTTTATCTTACTCTGCTTCTCTTAGTTAGGGAGAGCCCCAACACCGATCCATTCTCTACATCTCCCATAAGGAAGTCAGACACTCTGAGGGAAGGCAAAAAACACAAAATGACAAATTCGGTTGAGAGATCTGCAACTGGTAAACGAGAACATAAAAAACAAACAAAAAACAGGCCAGATGCCTGTTCAGAAATATTTGTAATGCCAATTTCCTTTTTTGTTGGGAGATAATGAAAGAAGTAGAAAACATGATACTCACACATTGCCAAAGGTGAATGCCAATGTGTCAATCGCAGCATAGATCTCTCTGAAAAGGTTATGTTTGTTGTCTTTGTTCACTTCCTTGAAGTTCACTTCTGTCAAACGGTGACAAAAGCAGGGCAGAGGTAAGTCCTGGTCGCAAATCCCAACCCCCACTCCCTCAACTACTGCAGACATCCTGCACAGGCACTGCTGTTCCGGTTGAGTTTTAATGTGTGAATTCCAATGCGTGATTCATCACCAACTGCGCGATTAAAAAGAACTGAAAAAAACAAGATATCTAAGCCCGCTGGCGAATCCAAAAGCACGCTGCACCTAAAATCAGAGATTAAAACAAACCCTGACAGGTGGGAATATTTGGCCATCATTTGGTTATACAGTAGTTTCCTGTTGCAAGTTTTGAACACCGTGATGACTGAATGCAAAATAGAGTAGAAACAACTGGATAAACATGGCTATAATCACTCTTCACAATAAACTTCCCATCTTTTCTAAGCTGGGAGAAAATAAACCTAGGGGAAAGAGATGCTCGGAAAAAAAAAAAAAATGAGAGTAATAAATCAGTGTTGTCACTGAACATTTTGCTGCCCCCCATAATTTCCTCTGTGTTTCCTCTCTTTTGGAAACAATGGACGTTTCTAGAGTTTCAGTTCTTAAACTGAGAAATCCTTGAAGTGAACCAAGCCATCTTTGGAGATTTTCCAAAAAGCACACTGGCAGCAACATTCAAATTGTCCCTCATTGTTTCTTTCCAAAATCTTTAAGAAGGACATTACAGCTTTTGCACAGGCGCCTGTAAGACTTTGTCAGAGAGGCAAATGTCTCCCAAAAGAGAAATGTACCAACGACCAACCTGGAAACAAGTCTTTCTTTAAGATGTGCACCTGTTCTTAGAAATACTTCCCTTAATTGTGAACAGTGACAGCAACTTTCAATTACGTCCGAACAATCGTGGCTTCTTCAATTTGATAGAAAAGGTAATTCCTCGAAAGCGAATAAATCCAACCATGAAATTATCCTTCGACTCTGGTGGAGGGTTTGTTCAAGTTCATTAGGAAAGAAATGTTCTTTTTCTTATTTGTTTTCAAACGGTGGTCTAATTTCAGAATTGTCCTGCTCGGATCAGTGAACCGCCACCATTGCATGCGATTGACGTCTGCTGTAACATCACCGACTTTTCTGTCCAACCCCCTACCCCCAACAGGACATCCTGAGTCTTGCTTGAATACAATGCCAAGGCTCACTCAGGCCCCGACCAGTGGTCCCAACATGGAAGTTACATCACCTGGGAAAAATGGTATTGTTTCACTGGAAAAGCAAAACGCTCTCGGAACACTTGTCAGCTGCAAAGTCCTGCATAGAATTCAAGCATTAAAGGTAACCTTAAAGAAACCGGCTGTAGAATGTTTAATAGAAACAACAGCTAGATCTTGAGCAACACAATAGAAGAAATGAGGGGAAAAAAAATCTATGAGCTACTATTGAAAAGGGTGATATTAGACAAACTCAACTTAAAAACACTGAATAGCGCAATCAGTTAAAAATCTAAGAACTGCAGCAGAAAAAAAACAAAATTACACCACCTGATTCTCACTCGCTTAGTTGGGGCTGTGAGGTTTTGATTAGATTGATTTGATTGGTTAGATAAATCCAAAGAACCATTCTTTCATGCTTTCGTCTCAAACTGGCAGGTACAAGTTGACGGAAAAGCAACTGAGTTTTGTTGCAACCCGCAACATCGGAGCCCTCCTGCCAAAAGCTTTGCATTTTCTGTATGATTTCCCTTTACCTGTTTTCGAAAATTACCTTTCAAAATTAAAAAATAGCCTGTTCAAAAGGCTTCATACAACGGCAATTCATCCGTCAAACGTGGCATCCTTTAGAAGGGTGTAATTGTCATCTTTGAATGTCACACAAACTGCCTTGAAGGAGGCCTAGGAAGCGTGTACAGTACACACACGCACTTGGTATCGACCCGTTTCCAAATACTCAGTTGAAGGTAAGACACGGAAACATGCCTAGCCTCTTCAACTGTTTCAAAATGTTTTAAGTCCCTTCATGCCCCTTCTTTGCAATACAAATGCGGATGAGGTAAACTCAAGGGGGGATTCTTGTGTGGTAGTCAAGTTAAGAAGGGGACCTGCATGCCTGATCATAATCTCAGAGAATTAGGGATTGAATAGGATTCCTCAGTCTAGTTCTTCTGTACTGGCAGACCCATTACAAAGGACACCTGCTTCTCCCTGCCTCTTGAGTTACATATTTGACATTTTCTTCTCCTCTGTCAGGGGTTTCAATCACACTCTGCAACATTCTCAGCGGCAGTGGATTGAGAGCAGGGCAGCTCTGAAGTTAGAAGATAGCTCCGGCCTGTCTGTCAAACATGCACGGAGAAATGACTGTTAAGTGATTAGATGCACAGAGACAAAACAGACCAGAAAAGACACAATGTGTGATATGTTTAAGAAAAGCTGAGAGGTGTGGATTAAAGAGAAAGCTGGCAATCATTTCTGACCTTTGACAGAAGCGATGACAGTTCCAGCTGTGCTTAGAATGTCAACCGAGTTGAGGCTCTGATGTTTGTTGATGATGATCTTGAGCACTCGCAGGACCTCGCCAAGACGCTCGTGGACTGCGTGATGGAGGCACTCCTGGTGCTCTGCAATGACACATCACTGCGTTTATAGCCAAAAAAGAATTCTCAGTTCTCCAAATGTAACATTATGATTCAGCAACACCACAGAAAAAAAAAAAAAATGAAATCAAGACGATGCTGAAGATGGGCAAGTTTTGTTTGCAGCATTAAAACATCATCATTAAATGCTGTAAAGGGGACTTGGAAAATGAGAATTAACTCCATGAAATACTGTATTTAGAAATTATAATCAACTAAATTGCAGCACCAGCCGCACAGTAACGCAATGGTTAGTGCTTCCGCCTCACAGCAAGAGGGTCCCTGGTTTGATTCTAACGGGGCTTTTCTGTGTGGAGTTTGCATGTTCTCCCTGTGTCTGCATAGGTTTCCTTCCACAATTCAAAAACATGCAGAAGGTCAATTGAAGTCCCTAAATTGCCCACATGTGTGAATGAGAGAGTGGATGTTTGTTTGTCTATAAATTTTGCCCTGTGATGGACTGGCAAGTGGTCCAGGGTGAACTCCCACCTCTTGCCCACTGCCTGCTGGAATAGGCTCCAGCGGCCCTGAGTGCAGGACAGGCAGTATAGACAAATGAATATACGTATGAATGAATCAATTGCAACATTCCTTAATGCGGGTTAATGAACTGTCATTTACACAAAAACAAAAGACTACATCATATTCCTGTGCTTTCTCACCTGTCTCCACTCTCTTCTTCTCCCTTTCTGCTGTATTTCCACCGGCACTTCAGAGTCCAGATTCTACTGCTACTATCCTGCTCAGCACGCACTGCTTTAACTGTCATCCTAAGCATTGTTATTAGCTCCGATTACTATGAATAATCTTATTGCATTACTGTTATTATAAATATTCAACTTTATCAGTCTCATCATTACGGCATTATCATGTAAGACTGTTCTTTCTTTCCCCCTCTCTCCTCCTCCTGTCTCTCACACCCCAATCCGTTGAGGCAGTTTGGTTCTGCTCAAGGTTTCTACCCAATGAAAGGGAGCTTTGCCTCAATGATATTGTAAAAAGTACCTACTCTATGAAAAGTGCCTTGAGATAACTTTGACTGTGATTTGGTGCTATATAAATATTACTGGTAAGAATGGAATGTTATGCATACGTCTCAAAGCAGTCTCATATTTTTGTAGGGCATTTTTTTAAACCATGTATCTATATTTTAAGTGCTTTACCATTAATAAAATGTACCCCAAAATGTTGTTTGAACAACAAAAGCAAGACATCAACAAAGACAAAAACAACACCAATAAGATTTAGAATAAGTATTCAAACAATAGAATGTAAAAGCAGATGGTTTAGAATATACCAATTTTGAAAATAAGGAATTTACAGTTTTTTTTAAGTTAAAAAAACAAGTTGTTAGATGTTAAAGATGCCACAATTTCAGCAATTTAGAGTTCCACAATATACATTCAGCTCATTTAAGACCTGGTGAGAGTGAGTGAATGAGGGTATAAAAAAAAAAAACACAAAAAAAAGTAAAATACGCATACTCGCCAGCTACAGTTTAGACTATTACATTTGTAATTTTCACCAACATTTAATTTGCTGAATCTGTTTTTTTCCTTCAGCCTTGCAAATGCATGTGTGAAAATTAAAACAGCTCACTCTCATATCAAAGTGATTGTGTAACTGAGTTTTCAATGATTATATTGAATATTCACAAATGAATGATTAAAAAAAAAATCCTCTAAAATGATTACTTGAAAGAGCTAGATGTATAAATGATGCATTAAAAACATCTAACTCAATATGTACACTTACTCCCTTGCAATATCGCCTCCAAGAAAGTTTACATGGCTATTTATGTTGTTTTGTTTTGTATGCCTGTTTCTTTACAAAGGCCAAATAGATTTCTGAATAAATAAATTGAAATGTCCAAAATTGACAATGTTAAAAAAAGGGAAACCATGCTGGAAACACCACCCATCTAATCATGAGAGTCTAAATCATTTCAGCACTTTTTGTGTAATCCTGGTTACAGATGGCCACAAAAGCCACAGTCTAGGGATAGGAACACAACCCCCTTGCTGGATGTAAACACAGAACCACGGCTGCATTTCAGGACTGAGGCTTGTTAACAATGGCCCATAAATCTTCTGTCTACTGGGCCAAAATCTCACAGTTTTAAAATGAATGGTGCGACCTCATTGGCAACTTGATTACTAAACTGACATTCCAGCTTTGTCGTCTTAAAGGGTGGCCATGGCAGCCCCGTCAGACCACTGCCATCCATTCCGACTTGTTCTGGTCAACACTGACAGAGTCACTGGTCTGTCTAGGCAACTGGACCATAAAGCAGGGATGGCAAAGGGACAGCACACTAGGCAGAAACCTACACAGAACTAGAGTGCTGCAAACCTAATGACCAAGTGTTAAAATAAATGTGGCCTATGCTGACCTATGCAGTTGAATCTGTAAAATATCATCTGTAAAATATGCTTAGGTAAGATAAGATAAGATAAGATAAGATAACACTTTATTGATCCCCCATGGGGGAAATTCAGTTGTTGCAGAAGCAACATTAGAAGAGAGGAGAAGAAGAGAAGAGAAGAGAAGGAAGGAATATTGCTGATGTTCCATCTCAGTGCCATTTGTAGAGACATACACAGACAGTTGCAATGGCTGAAAAAGTCAGAGACGGGGACAACGGTGACACAAGTAGTTCGTTTTTCAGTTCAATTCGTACTTTACTGCTCCGGCATAGATTGAGGAAAAGAAGGACACATTTCTCAGTCCACCTCTTCTCTCTGACACAACACACACACATGGAACCACGATATTCTATCTCTAGGGTGATAGTTTTCACTCCATGTCCATTCCCTTTCAGCCATCAGTATAAATTATTTTAGTTTAAATCTCTATGGCAAAATCTCCTTGCAAATTCCCAGTAAAACAACAGACGCACAAACCTAAACACACCCATGGAGAATGGACAGTGGCAGTCAAAGCCACATTTTGTGCTGACGATCACCCCTGGATTACCTCTTCATGGAGAAGGGGATCAGAAAGACTTTAGCTGTCTCCCATTTTTTCTTTTATTCGTTAGCCCTCTGTTTTGGAGCGGGACAAATAGTGCCGCCAGTAGGGCTAATAATGCTGGGCCTTTGTGGCCGCGGTGACAATGCTTTCTGAGGCCTAATCCGGGAACTCCAGCCAACTAAACAGTGGGTGACCAGTTCACTTTGGCCAACAGGTCAAAAAAACAAAAATACTGTTTTAATAATTAGTTGGACGCATAAAAAAATAAAAGAACAGATTTGGCCAGCGTGACCAAAACATAGCAGGGATTTAAGTTAGAGGTCTACAATGATTTTCTCTAAATTTCAAGGTTTCTCTCATGTGATCTCTGGTAGCTTCTGGTACTCCATTAATGAATAGGGCACTCCATTAATGAATTGGGCACAAATAGGCCACAATGGGCAAAAATGCCAATTTTAGTGGTCACTTTACCTTCAGCTGTTCAAGCAGTGAGAACAAAAAGAACATCTATGATGGGCTAGTAATGCACAAACGGAATATGACATTTTACAGGGGTCGAGCAGTGAATTCAGGTGAACAAACCCAAAAAGAGGAAAATACAATCATCTCGGCAAAAGGATTTTTAAACTCAAAAACTTGCCAAAACTAGCCATTAATACTGTTGGCAACATTATTACATAAGACATACAAAGAAAACAACCTATCAAAGGATAACACGAGGTACTCCATGCCAACATCTCCTGATCATTCAACAGGCCAACAACTTCTCCACAGGACCTGGAGAGTCTTATCCTTTGCCACGGCAACCATCTTCATTCATCTTCATCAGATGTCAAGCACAATTCCAAAATTCCAGTGCTGAAAACCTGGTGGCTGTGATGATAAAAGACCCTACTCCTTTTGTTTTAGCTGCCCAACTCCTCACAAGGAGGAAAAAAAGCCAGCAGTGTTCTTCTGGCAAAGCCATGACTCAAACTGGGACTATGACTGCTATACAAACAGTGTCCAGGGGCTTTCGAAGTCATTTACTTTGTTGGAAATATATATGGAAAACATGTTTTCATATGAGATGTAAGTTTCAAATAGAGATATAAAATATTGATGTTATATTTGTATATATTGCTGTTTTCCCACTCTTCCAATGTAGGAACAGTAGATCACGGTGCAATAGTTTGTTACAGATGGCTTACAAACCCTCTGATGTTGAACCAGTATTGTGATGCTGCTTACCCCCTGCGTAAATATTGACAGCGGAACAAGGTGAAATTCTGGAATATTCAGCAAGATACGGTGAAAGCAAATGTATATATTGATCTTTTTTATCGTTTTGTGGAGAATATATCGGGAAAGGTACATTCCAAACATGATATAAGAATTGCAAGGTGGGCAACATCAGGCTGCTGTCAGTTATCACGATGAGGACATTTTGTAAATAATGAGTAAGCACTGACAAAGAACTGAAAATGTACATAAAAACGTGTATTAAATATCTTATCATCCCTGTCATGAAATCAAGTTTCCCTCGAGACCTAATTTCTCAGAATTTCATACGTACATCCCTTGCCACAATTGTATAATAGTGTCAAAAATTACAGCAAGCTGCTTCATTTCTTAAGCCCTTAATTGGCCCTGAACATTTTCAATCCAATTTACAGAGATAATCCTTTGAATGGCAAAATGGACACAATGACCTTAATCATCCCTATGCACGCTATATGCGGCATTCACCAACCGAGTAACTGAATCGTTGGAGACACTGAGCTTAAGCAAGCTAGAGCTTGATTATTAAACCTTGCTTAAACTGTGAATGTCGATGAGAAAGAGTCTTTCTTTGCAAAGGTTTATGGTCTTCCATCTTCAATAGTGGCAGTGTGGCCAGTTGGACCATCATAAAGGGAGGCTAATTAGCAAGACATTATGATTGTGTCCACCAGCCCAGCAGGGCACTGGATAATGTGCAGCAACCGATTATCTAACCCCGCAATTGCCATTATCGGAGGGGAATAAAATGAGGAGAAGAGGTTTTGTTCCCACCGGTCGTTCCCACCGGTCTATTAGAGGCATATCTTAAAAAATGCTCATTTTGTTTTTACAGGGGCTTGTCAGTGATGTAAAACAGCAGAAGTAGCTTCCATAGGAATGTTTGGTGGAAAAGAGTTCAATGGCAGCAAGCATTCAAACTTGCAAATATTAGTTTAAACAACAAAACAACATATAAAGCTGCTGGGATGATCTCCCTGTTCCCCTGGGAAGAACACAAGAGTTTTGAGTGGGACTTGTTTGAGTGCAGAAATCTCACTGTTGTCCATGGGGGCCACGTGCAAACAGTGGGATAGAATGCCTCATGGGTCTTGCCATATGAAGCATTTATGGAACAATAAATCACAACAACAGCTTTTCACTTTTCACGGAGACAGAGGGATTGGAGTGTGTGTGTGTTTTTGTCCATGTCTGATGGCTATGTTGGGAGGATGGTAAGGAGTGATAGGGGAGGAACTCTTGTTGGTATGGGAGGAAAAAGGAAAGGGGGTTGTGTGTTTTTTAGGGTTGTTCCTCTCCCTTGGAATTTGTCCCAAATTTACTCATGCATCCCACATCCCGGCTCCCGTGGGGGATATGAGACGAGGAAATAGTGAGCGACATCCCAGGGCATAATAAGTGCTGGTGATTGAAGGGTACAGGGGGATCAAAACCTTGATCCTGATGAGGAGGAGGCAGCCAGCAATGCATTGCCAGGTTTTCACTTCATTAGCGTCATGAAAACCCAACATTCCAGCCTCTTATTTGGTCGCATGGACAGAGTTGCAAAACTGCAGGATAGCTTGGGATTCACCATGAAAATGATAGATTATCATTGTGACACCATACAATACAAATTACTTTAAAACACAGCGAGAGCTCGGAATTCTCAATTTCCATTTCAACAAGTTGAATACATTGATTTTGTGAATTATTTGCATAAAAGGTACAACTCCGAGCCCATGTGTGGTTTATGTTACCTAAAAACAACCTGCACAATCAATGTAATGGTTAAGCTCCATTGTTGTAGTTTCTCAAACAGTCCAATCTTATTTCAATGCGATGAGGTACTGCTTTCACGGGTGTTGTCCAGTGGGCTCTGTAAGAGCATGCTCATTGCTGTGTATATAATCTGTGTGACAGCCAAGGGTCTGGTAAAGTGGAACAATAGCCCCCATTAATGCTGAATCAAAGTCAGTCGCTTTGCTCGAGGGATAATATATGTTCTAAATGACAACTTTGACTGTTGGGACTTTGATTCTGAAACACAAAACATCCACCAGAGCCTGACACAATATGACTTGGCAAAATTCCTTTCACCGTGACACTAGCTATGCTTAGTCATGCAGCTCAAATCATGGGAGTGATGTATTATTTATGCTTCACAAAATTTGAGTGGATGGCAGGGTGCTTATTGCCACAATGCAAGTGTGAAATCACTAAACATGTCACAACTGGGTCTGCAGAGGTCCCATAACATGGCAAATGGGGATAAAGAGGATGTTGGATGGGATAGCCATGACTGATAACAATCAAAACCTCTCGGTGTGTCCACTGAGTTTGACTACAGCTGGAGATTCCAGATCCCCACCCCTCAACCAACTTAATGGAACCCTGTATTGGTAATTGTTTCAAAGACATTCTTCCATAGGCTATGGTAGGGCTTAGTTTCAAAAGGTTCCTTTAAAACACCCCATCACCCTCAACAGACAAACAATAAAATGTGGGCCTGATAATCAATCCCCATGTTTCTCTGTCACCTTAGATTTGTTCAAAAGAATTCCTCTAAAATAGTCAAGGATGAAGTGGCACATTTTCACAATAACCTCTTCAAGTCACATCATCAACTGGGTATTCAATCCATTGACTAAAAACACCCTTTCCAAATTTGAACCGTTGGTGCAACTTTAATTGGTACTTGCAAAATGTGTCCACTTAACCTTTAACACTCGGACATGGTCACTGCAGTGGATGGCCAGTACATCCCTTGATATTCCCCTCCTCAGCACGCTTCCCGTGGCCAGTGGCCCTGTTCAATCTCTGTCGGTAGACCACCAGCTATCCACTCTACGGATTAGCAGATTACATGCAGCTGGTAAAAGACAGACAAACTTTGCCTTCTTGGACCTCTGTACTTAAAAAGAGGCATTCCCTATTGTTTCACCTTTGAAGCTCTATTTCCCATGACTGCACTCACAAAGAGGTGGTGTTTAAAAAGAGCCCTACACAGTACACAATACACAGCACCTTTCACATGGGGGGGGCTTTTATTCTCCCACTTTAAAGGCTACTCCCTTTGTGAAGCATGTTAGCTATTAGCTTGGGAAACTGAAGAGAATGAATTTTCCAACAATCATTGACCATTAATGAAAACAGATATACTGCGAACCCCAGTAATTAAGACCTGAGGAGACAAATTATGCTTAATTGCAAGGGTGCCCTGGTAAATTGTTCAAAAGTCCATTTTCTAGCCAATAGACATGTTTATTCTTATCCTTGGACATTTCTCTCTACAGTTCTGAGCATATAAATGAGATGTGTGGAGTGAGGAATTTGTTTTCCCTCTTTCATTTCTCTTTGGAACTGTCTATCATAGTGAGGAAAGACAGGCAACCTTTTTTCTCCAGATATACCCCCACAGCACCACCGACTACTGTTGACGCAAAGCTATGAAGGCTGGCATTCCAACTATGCTTTCTTTAAGAAAAACTGCAAATCCTCCCACTGTGCAACCTCTAGTGGGCAGCCAAACTAGTCAAGCATTAGAGACCACACTTGCTCCCCAAGATGAGTATTGGAGGCAACAGAGCATCTGCAGGCAAGGAAGTTCGAAAGTTTGTACAACTAAGTACAAAGACGGCCCCCTTTGCCACAGTCAAGAAACAGAACTAGGACGCTGCACATGAGGGGAAAACACATACCTGAGAGTGAGTGTACAACATTTGGCTTTGCTATCATCCTAATCCCTTGACAATGGCTTATTTTGTTTGTTTTCAGAGTAGATTTTTTTTTCTCCCCACAGTTTTTGCGTTCCACTGCAGTCACTTTATTGAACAAATTGACCAAAATTGAGAAAAACAAAATCAACAGCAAAAATCTCAGTTTTCTAAAATCCAAGTGTGGGGGAGATTTTAGATCTGTTATAGTCTAACAATATAGATAAATTTAAAAAAATAACATGCCGATATGCCTTTTAAGGATATGTTTAGCCAACAAAGAAAATTTGCCCAAGAGATAAACAAAGGCTGCTTGACAGAACAAAGAACTGTTTGTATTCTTACCATGACAGCAAAAGCTCGAGAACACACATAGGGTGTTGAGATATTCTGGCCTGTGAAAGCAATGCTGTACACTGAACAGTATTTATCAAATGCAAAGTGACTTCACGGATAAATGACTGAAGCTTTGAGGAGCTTATTTGAGGGAGAAATACAGGTATTTGAGCTTGAGCCTTGCACGGCTTTGCAAGTTGAATCACACCTCAATGGTCAGACGTTCTTCTCTTGGCCCTCTACTCCCCCAATGGGGCCTAATTTGAGTCTCTGAAGAGAGGAGAGGACCTGCTTATGCTTTACGCTCAGTCTATTTATCTCCACCTCAAACCAGGGCTTTGGTCCTTTTCTTCTAGCACAGATACGGAGGACCCAAACATATGTGCCGTGCTCATACTCCTCTCTCCCCCCTGGCCTTTGATGGAGTATGAGCTGCTCTCAGAATGGGGTGGGCTGACACAGCCATATGCATGCACACCCCTAGGTCAGCTCTGGCAGACTAACAAGCAACAAATATCAGAGATGAAAAAAAAATTGAAGAAAAAAATGATGAATGACACTTTGGGATACTGAGAGTGAGATTACGAGAAAAAGAAGATTCCATTCTGGTAGGAAGTGATAGTTTTCCAAAGGATGGAAGAAAAAATAAAAAACATTATTTACATATGGAAGTGTTCTTAATATTTACATATTAAGAACACTTAATTAACATGTCTTTTGCACGTGCATGAATAGCTTTCACTACAGAGAAAGACATTCCTAAGGAGCAAAAAAAAAAATTAATGGTTTATAGATATAAAACCGGCCTCCTCTAAATACCCATATTGGGTATTAATCCCAGTTTGTGCTTAATTAGCTCTATGAAAAAAGCTGATAATGAATTACAAATTTAAATCAAGAAAAGAAGTGCAAATGTAAAAAAGGTATCTCTAATTCTGCGTGTCCTTCATCAATCTGCCACTGACATGTTTCAAAAAGTGCCTTCTGTTAAATTAATTCTACCTTTGTTATTCTAGTTGCCTTTAATCCAATACCGGGTTGGAAGCTGCAGATTCGGGGGCTACTTGAGATTATTGAGAGGATAAACCAGCCCTCTTTGTTTCAAAGTTTTAATTTCTGCCATGGATGCACATTGGATTCCCCACTTTTTGTTACTAGTTACAACTATTTGGACAAAAAAATGGTTTATTATATTTCTCGTGTCATAGGTTTGGGAAAAACAGTTTCAACAACTGCATATACATCCTGTTTTAGAAGATATTGCAACCCCGCACACACCTATCCGCTGGATTTGGTTCTGTTTATTACCTGTCAACCAGGTGTAGTGATGTCAAAGACTAATTTCCATCACTGCAAATAGTTTTTGCTCCCATTGCGGTGTCCTCAGTGGAGGGAGAAATAGATTTTTCAATGATATTCAAAGCCAGACTGCATGACACATATTCATTTCCCCACACTCTTCTTTCAGAGTAATAATAACTTCGTTTTTTTTAAGTTATGGAGCTTCTTGGGGGACTCCCAGCGCAGTGTGGGAATCCTGGAGCTTTATTGAAATGTACTGAAATGTTACGTGGACGTTGGATCCCCCCCCAATAACAAAGCTGGCCCAGCGAAAAACAGCATCCAACAGCCATAAATCTTTGTGGTGGGGTAGGAAGGAGAGACACACGCATGAAGAGGTAGTGCCCTTAGATTCCAACTCCAAAACACTCAGTGCCAGATGATTGCTTCTTTTTTTTATGTTTTTATTTCTATTTTTGGTAAGCCAGTGCTGATAAGAGCCTTGTTGCATGATTTGTTTCCTAAGACCAAGGGAGTAAGGAGGGGGGTGCCATATGTCACAAAACCCCGTTTTTTAATCCAGGCTGGCAGCAATTCCAATGAGCGAATTCCAGTATTGCATAAAGGGATGCTCAAACGATAGCATCACTTTGGAATGAGGACCACCCAAATAAATTAAGGTAATGCAACAAATCCCTTTAGGTAGCTTAATTAGCAGGATAAGTGATTAAATTAAGAAGCACGGAAAATTAAATCTGAGTCTCAAAGCATTGCTGCTGCTTCAAGGGATGGCTTTGGAGCCACAGAGGTTAGTTTCCTCGTATTTGGAATCATTTAAAGGGGCTTTAAAGAGGAGAACAGTAAAAGCACCATAAAAGGAACTTTTTGTGGGGCAAGACCAGACTCACGATGCTTTACAGCAGATCCCGGACCCAGTGGGATAAGGCTGTCCAAGCTGAGAATAGTAACAGCCATTAAGAAAGTCTGGAATGGTTGCTGAAAAGCCCATGTACCGCTAATTTTACGCTGGTATTTGACAAAGGGCGATTTAGGAAATAATATGGAGTCTTTCTCTTAGGACCCGCACCATTTGGTTTCCCACAAAACCTTCAATGTAAGGCTGAAAAACAAAGCTGACAATTACCAAGTAAAGTAAGTTTTACAAGCAAAGTTCACATTGTGCTGATATCTCAGAAAGGCTGTCTGGCACATCACACAGTGGGACTTTTCTATCTTTTTTTTTTTTTTTTTAATCTGATTACAACCCACAAATGCACAGTGACATAGAGTCACAAGCACACGTACTGACTGGCAGAGGACGCCTCTCCTCCCAAAGAGTTGACATGATATAGGGGTGCGAGGACTGTGCATAACATACACTATTGACAATACCATGTTTTAAAATCATGCTAAAATGAGATTCAATCCTCACTTTGTGGGAGTTGGTCGTGTTAATCATTGTCTTGTTCCTCTAGCTCCTATTTTTTATAGTGTGAAGTTTTCTAGAAGAACATGAATTAATAGATTTTTTTAATCTCCTGACAAAATGCTACCTCCCAATGATGACAAACATTGAGTAATGTTTAGCTCAGCACCTGATGGAGGGCCCTGTCTCACTTCCCAAAAATCTTGGGAGTTCAACCAGTTGAAGCTTTCTAGTTTTATAATCGTAGGAACTGTGTAATTTTGCTGGATCAAAATAAGACATGGATTGTTGCCAGTGCATGGAGGTAAGTTTGAGATTAAAAAGGGAAGGGGGGTGAAATGACAGAAGCTGTGCAAGCAGATTTGATTTTAGTATGTCTGGCTGCTGTAAAGATGAATCAATTTGCCCTGAGAATGGATCGTGATGATATGACATATTAAAGATTTGTGTAATAATCATCATTTAAAAGGAATGCAATCAAATGGCTTTTCTTGTTTGAGCAAATTCTTCATAAAAGACAACTGTTAGGGGAAAAAGAGGAAATCTGGATGCTCTTTCTTTATTAACTTTTACACTTGGATTTTACACATGTGCACACTTATATATCTGTCCATGTTAATTACTCAGTATGAAATGAAAACTGCCACGATCTGCAACAAGAAGGGAAGACATTGTCCAAAGGTTCTCATTCATTGAACAAACAAGATAGTAATCCTCTGTGGTTGCAATCCAAACTGATCCAACCCCGGGGATCGGAGCTTCATTGTGTGAAATATGAAATCTGGGATTCAAATGAAACATCTTTACTGCAACACCCTATTGGCTGCAGCTTCAATTAATGCTTGCCAGTGTAATTTTCTATTGTGAGGTGGCTGACGCGTAAAATTGACTGTCCTTCTGCCTGGTAGAGCCGGAGAAGGAAAACATAGCTGACACACCTGAGTGTCACAACACAACAAAAACAATCACGTACCCTGGAATAGAAGATGAGATGCGCAGGAATCTGTCGAAGAGCTACTGCTAAGCATGCTTTGGCACCCGGGCCCAAAAACAGGCCAGGTCACCCGTGGGCCGAATGAAGACACTCAAAAGGGCCAAATATTTGTTGCTCTAATCTTATAACGGAGAGTCTGAGAGGCCCCCATTCACCAAACAAAAAGGCCACGAAGACCACTCCCACTGCTCATATGATCTCTGAGCGCCCTCTGTGACCAAAGACGAACCACAAATTAATTATCTATTCCATTTAACAACATGTCATTCACAAGAGGGCACAGTACAAGGTCGTGACCTCAAAAAACGGATGCAAATATCTGTCACTTAGCAGGTCCTTAACACTACCATCAGTTGAGGCACTTAAAGGATTGATTCCCAGGAAGTATTAAAAAAATTAACAAAACGCAGTGGTTTACGTCAGCGATTGAAAAAAACACCAATCAACAGGAGCTATGCAGTAATTACCATTTAAGGATGAAAAACAAACAATTCGTAAACAGAAAAAGCCTCTTCGCACAACTGGCTGGAGAAACCCCTCAGGGATCATTCTCACAGGCCCCTGCTATTTTGGACTTGGGAAATTAACGTTTGAGCAAAAGCTGCCAGCTTTCGGCAGCATCCGAGCTGAGATTTGCCTCCGAGGACGGAGGGTGTCAGGCTCATATTGCAGACACGAAGGTAAAGGCATCTAAGCCCCAAACTGGTTACTGCCCCTTTAGGACCAGACAGTGTTGCTGTAAATTCATGCAGGGGTTAAAAATCCAATTCCCTCTGTGACACGTGAAGATCCTGTAGCTGAGCTGGGCTAACCAATATCAGAGCCTTTTGGTGGAGTTTGAGCTTTATTGATTTGGTCAATTTGCAAACTTTCAGTTCTGGTAGATTCTGTTGTTTTTTTTCAATTTGGTGTCCATTAGCCCAATTAACGAAATCTGCCTTTTCCTGTATGTACACAAAACGAGCGGCTCGCCACACCCACGCTGCTAGACTCACATTCTTTGTTGACAGTCTTGGAAATTAACTTTCTGAGATGATCTAGTTTGCGAACCGGTTCCTTCATGAGAAGCGTTCAAGCTACCATGTCCCGCATGATAGTAATGCAACCTCATCATACAGCAAAAACCTGCCCGATCGCCACAATAAGCAAGATTCAATTGCAGTGTTTGTGCTGGATCACGTTTAGATCACAGCTAACGACCGACGGAGATTGACACAAACACCAAAGATGTATTTTCTCCCCATAAATCAAGACGTCATTGGCTTGATGAAGCCTGACTGCAGCGATTTACTGCCTTGATGTGCAGCATGATGCGGGTCACTCAAATCTCCTGCCTGTCGGCTGGGTCAAGCACCTTTGGTGACCTCTTCAGACAAAAAAAAAGAAAAAGAAAAGCTAAGAAGTCTTTTTCGAAGAGACAGCGGGTCACAATCATCATGTCCTCAAGGTACCTTCGGTCCGTCTCATTCAAGCTCCCTTGGTAGAAATATTTATATTTTATCATTTCCTTTTTTTTTAGTTATAGTGAATATTGTTGCATGACGCGCCAACATTGTCTGATGTACCGTGATCAGAAAAATATAAAAAAAGGTCAAGTGGGGCAGAAAATGTATAGATCATTTAATTGTTGTTCTTTTACTATTAAAATTATTTTTTAAAAATTGCAAATAAAGAGGAGGAAACCATTCGAAACTAAGGAATTGCAATTACTTTAATGCACCCTGACCATTGTCATATCATATACAACAGTTTGTGCTGTGACCTCACGTATGTCAAATACGGAGCATGCTGCACATTTCAGGCTTGTTTTCCCTTTTTACAGAGGTGAAATGAAAAGATAAGGCTGGTTGAGTGACCAAGCGGCCAAGGCCACGATCAGACACAGCAGGTAAGATTGGGTCTGGGACTGTGTACATTCCAGTGAAAGCAAGTGTGTATACAGTCCATGACAGGCAACTGCATTCTGTTGAAAATCCTTTCAGCTACCCCCAAATCCCCACCCCTCACACAGATGGATGCACGCACACACGCACGCACGCACACACACACACACTGGATTCTGCATCAAGCTTTGATTTCAAAAGGGAACCTGCATGCTTCTATACAGAAAAAAATACTAATCATACAGCAAATGCTAATATCCCTGTCTTTGGGAATATCCATATTCCTGACATCCTTGATTTACTACCACAAATGTTACCATGCTATCGGTTAAGACAATCAGTAGCATTTACAGCTCCAGAGGGGCTAAGGGGATAAGGTAAAAGGGATTTTTATAACTTCAGTGCTTAAGGCTGGCACACTTCTAGTGGCTGAAATTCCAACAACTGTACTACCAAGTTTAACAAGTCAATACCTTTGTAGTTACATGGCTATGTTTGACACTGCAGGTAAAGAAAAAAACAGCATACATAACAGTATAAATGGAAAAATAGTCTCAAAAATGTACCGTTGAACACTTCTTTGAGGTGGAGGAGCACGTCTGCAAACTTGCGCACATCGCTGACAAGCTGCATGATGTAGGTTGGGTCCGAGGCGGAGAGATCTGGGCTGTCCAGGCTAACAGAGCCGCCCCTGAGGGTCCTGCCCGCCATCGGGGTCCCCGAGCCGGAGCCGGAGAGTCGGGAGATGCTCAGAGGGAATTTTGTTCCTTCTCCTGCTCCTCCTCCTGATCCTCCACCAGTGCTCTGGCGCAGCATGGCAGCGAGCATGCTTTCGTGGAGTCCAGAGGCCCGCGGGCCTGTTGGTCGTTGGTCTTCAGTTCGACTCCCTTCGCTTGGACTCCCTTCTCAGATCCCTGGGGTGGCAGGGACTGAAGATGCTGCCAAAGACAAAAGACGACTGAGTCATTAAACTGAGTCACTACAACCGACAACCAACATTGGGTCCACAAATCTGATCTTAGAGAGCAACCCGTGTCTAACGCGATGCCCTCAAAACACAATCAAGTTTTGTCCGCCGGACGTGAGACTGCGAGGAAAGTAGTCGCAGGACACCTACGTGTTATTACAGTTACTACGCGTTAACAACGCCGTAACACGGCGAGGGGGGTTAGATCGGGGTCCTCACACACACACACATTTTTCTTTGTGTGTGTGTGCTTTCTTTGGAGGAGATCGTTAATAAAGGGCTCCTGTCAGGAGCATCTGACGCACAGATGTTACTCACCTGCGACGGGTTTCAGAATTAACGAACATCCGTAGAGTCAGGACGAGTCCCTTCGTCATTAAAATATTATACGAGAGAAATACACACCTGCCGCTGAATTTCGGAACATCGCAGCAAGAGAACTTCAAAAAAAAACAAAAAGCAATCCGCCTGTGGCCACGAAATTAGACAAAATAGTCCACAAACGATGGGATTTTGGTGTTGTTTCACGGAGCCGTGCCGAAACCCGGACTCTCATTGCTCTGCGGCGGAGACTCGCCTCCTCTTTCCATGTGATTTTGGATTGGACTTCTGATTGGTGCGGGTGGAAATGTCCGTGTGCCGGGGATTGCGTTACCACTCATACCATTGCAGGTCCCCCGTGCTTCAAATCACCTTGTTTCACTTAGGCACTTTCGATGAACGTCAAACCTTTCAAAATAACTTGATTGACACACACACACATACACAAACGCACACACACACACACATACACACACACGCACACACACACACACATACACACACACACACACACACACACACACACACACACACACACACACACACACACACACCTATCTCTTTATCTATATCGATATATGTATATACATAGATATACATGTATATATATTGTATTGTGGAAGGTGACAACTAACATGATGAGTAGAAAGATAGGTACCGAACATTTATCTTTGAATATTCCCAATAATTTTCCATTTAGCTTCAAGTTCTCCGGAATGTAACGAGTAACAAACGTTTAGCACCAGCTCAGCTCCATTAATAGGCGTTGACTGAAAGTAGCTTGATTGTAACTTTGAATTGGTGGAAGACGGGAGATACATTTCTCTCTTTATCCTGCGTTTTTGACATGACTGACACCTGCCGGTGGAATCCGAGAACACCTGCGTGAGAGAACGTTGTCCTGCCTCTTCTGGAATTCCCAGGTCATGAAACTTTTAGTTTACTGTATATTCAAATAGATTTGATGTGTGTTTTTGAAATTTGAATCTGCCTTTATTAAATCCACTCAGTTGCAATTCAACTTGATACTGCACTTTCACGCTGCACTTAGAAATGCTGGATATCAACATATCCATTTAACTCCATGTAATTTCATTTTCTCTTTAGGAGATGACTTTTATTTATTTTATTAATGCAAAAGAACAAACTCTATATTATTTGTGCATCTATATCTTTTTTGTTCTTCTTGTTCTGATCTCATTAAATCACAGGCTTTTGAGACAGGAAAGTGAAATAATACCAGACTGTGTTTGAAATGCTCAGTGTTTTTCAACCGCTGTGCTGGTTATTGTGCCATGGAAAATTATCCAGTTCCACTTAATTGGCCAAAATTTTTGTTATCCAGCCACCGCTTATAATTTTTCATTGTTCAGTGTAGTGGGATGTAGTGCCAGGCGTTGCAATTCTATACTCTTCATTCCTCTGGACGGTGGCAGTATTAAACTGCTGTGATTTTGTAACATTTTTGTTTGGTGGAGTGTCAAGAGATTTGACTAATGTTTCTAAGTCCAGAACCAAGCCTTAGTTTTTATCTCGCCAAGTTAGAGCGTTTTTGACCCTTTGTAAATAACTCACAAAGACTTAAGAGCTGGTGTCTGGTTCTGAAATATGTTGAATTGAATGTGATTCTACATAACATCTCTCGAAATGACTGAAATCCAGCTGTAACGTTAGAAGTTTCAGCGATGTTGGTCCAAACGTTTTCATCAAGCCGTGTGAGAGTGTTTTTGACCTCATTTGTAAATAAGTCACGATTTCTTAAGAGCTGGTGTATGGTGCTGACGTTTGTTGAATAGGAAGTGATTCTACATATTTTTTTTCAAAATGACGGAAATCCGGCTGTAACTTTAGAAGCAACAGCTGTGTTGGTCCAACAGTGATCTTCTTGCCGAGTTGGAACGTTTTTGACCACAATTTTAATAACTCATGATTCTGAAGATCTGGAGTTTGGTACTGAACTTTTTCGAGTAGGATGCGGTTTGACATGATATGTCAAAACAACTGGAATCCAGCTGGAACTTTAGAAGTTTCAACTATGTTGGTCCAAAAGTGCTTATCTAACCGAGTTCGAGTGTTTTTGAGAAGGCTGTTACACAATATATGTCAAAATGAATTAATTCCAGCTGCAACTTAAGAGGTTACAGCTATGTTGGTCAGACAGTCTTTATCTGGCCGTGTTAGAGTGTTTTTGACCACATTTGTAAATAACTTAGGAATTCTTTAAGTCTGGAGTTTGGTACTGACATTTTTTTAGTCGGATGTGATCTTACACAAGATATGTAAAATGACTAAAATCCAGCTGTGACTTTAGAAGTTACAGCTTTGGTGTTCCTAAAGTGTTTTTCTTGCTGAGTTAGAGAGCTTTGACCGCATTTGTAAAGAACTCATGATTACTTTAGAACTGGAGTTTGATGCTGAAATAGGTGAAAAAGGATGTGACTGGCTGAGTTAGAGCATGTTGACCATATTTCTGAATAACTCTAAATAATAAAAGCTGATGTGTGGTGCTGAAACAGGTGGAAAAGCATGTGATTCCACAAAATTCCAAAAGAGTTTTTCTTGCTGAGTTAGAGACCTTTGAAAACATTTGTAAATAACTCACAAATTCTTTGATCTGGAGTTTAGTGCTAAAAATTGAGTGCTACTCAATTTTGGACTACTGGTGGTTTTGGACCACTTTGGTGCACAACAAATGAATTCTTAGTAGCAGATGTCTGATTCTGAAATATCTTAAATGGAGTGTAAATCGATGCAATATATGTCAAAATGATTATATTCCGGCTGCAACTTCAAAAGTTATAGCGATGAATGTCAAAAAGTGTTGATCTCGGCGAGTTAGAGCGTTTGAGACCATTTTGGTGCAAGACATATGAATGCCTAGTAGCAGGTGTCTCGTTCTGAAATATGTTAAATGGGTAGAAAATTTATGCAATAAATGTCAAAATGACTATAATCCAGCCACAACTTCAAAAGTTAAAGCTATGTTTGTCAAAAAGTTTTTATCTTGGCGAGTTAGAGCGTTTTGGACCACTTTGGTGCACAATACATGAATGCTTGGTAGCAGATCTCTGGTTCTGAAATATGTTAAAATGCATATAAAGCTATGCAATATATGTCAAAATGACAGAAATCCAGCCACTAAAACCAATGTTATAGCTATGATTGTCAAAAAGTGTTTATCTCGGCGAATTAGAGCGTTTTGGACCACTTTGGTGCACAAAACATCAATAATTTGTAGCGGTGGTCTTGTTCTGAAATATGTCAAATGGGGTATAAAACTATGCAATATATGTCAAAATGACAAAATCCATTTGCATCTTACAAAGTTATAGCAATGAATGTCAAAAAGTGTTTATCTCGGCAAGTTTGAGGGCTTTGGAACACGTTGGTGAACAACACATGAATGCTTAGTAGCACTTGTCTGGTTCTGAAATATGCTAAATAGGGTATAAAACTATGCAATATATGTAAAAATGACTGAAATCCAGCCACTATTTAAAAAGTTATAGCTGTGATTGTCAAAAAGTGTTCATTTCGGCAAGTTTGAGGGTTTTGGAACACGTTGGTGAACAACACATGAATGCTTAGCAGCAGGTGTCTGGTTCTGAAATATGTTAAATGGGGTATAAAACTATGCAATATATGTCAAAATGAAAAAAATCCATTTGCATCTTATAAAGTTATAGGTATGAATGTAAAAAAAAAATTATCTCGGCGAGTTAGAGCATTTTGAACACTTTGGTGCACAACACATGAATGCTTTGTAGCAGGTGTCTGGTTCTGAAATATGTTAAATGAGGTAAAAAACGATGCAATATACGTCAAAATGACTGATATCAAGCCACTCTTTCCAAAATTATTGCTGTAATTGTCAAAAAGTGTTTATCTCAGCGAGTTAGAGCGTTTTGGACCACTTTGGTGCAGAGCACATGAATGCTTTGAAGCAGGAGTCTGGTTCTGAAATATGTTAAATGGGGTAAATAAAAAAAAAAAAAACACGTCAAAATGACTGATATCAAGCCACTCTTTCCAAAATTATTGCTATAATT